>BQNB010004713.1:0-43508 GCA_026074375.1 Tanacetum coccineum | reverse complement strand
TTTTTTAAAATTTAGAGTCTCTCCTTATTTTATCTGATATCAATGCGTGCGTACTTTCTGTTTCCTTATATTTATTCCCTTGAGCATTACTATTAGTATTATATGGATAATGATTTTATAATACTTGACTTTCTTTTCGATCTCTTACGCTTACCTTTGTGAGTATTACTATTTATGTATATAAAAGTTATTTATATAAATGTTGACTATGTTCGATCACTTATGCCTACCTTCTTGAGCGTCACTATATTTTTTAATAAATGTTTCTTATATAAATACAATATGACGTTTCTTAAGACATTATTAGCAATACAATGGTCTCTAAACATTTCTCATGATTTTTCTATAATGCCATTTTCGACGATATTAGAATTCGACATAGTTTGTCGATCCCATTGGTTATTTTACTAATTGACTACGAGTTTGGACACTCGCCTCGTACTTTTGTATCGCATACGTCATCACGTAACCTACTGCATAGAAACATGTCGGGTAATTAGAATACGACAATTAACTTGTCATCTCGTACATGGCGCCTTGGAGCATCTACTTTTGGAAGACGACTCATTAGCGTCTTATACTTTTTCTCTTCTCTCCTTGTGATTTTGGAGGATTATGACACCAAGAAGACAATTGCTAAAGTTCAACATCTATCAAGCGACTCATAATGTCACACCCCGCCAAGGCGGAAACACGAGGCGTAACTTCATGGATATCATCACAACACAATGGTGTCAACAATAAAGAATCACTACATGCATAACTAAATATAAAAGACACGATGTGTCATGACAATATCGAAAACAAAGGAACGGCATCTTGTATTAATGAAAAAGGGGTCTCATCAATACAAAGACAATGTCTCGCAAACCTACTCAAACTAATAACATTCAAGAATTCATGCAAACAAATATGAAACTAAATCAAATGAGAACTTCCAATGCCAGCCTAATGGTTTCTCTAGCCACTTTTATTAACTTCAACACCTTCATAACGCTCACTTGAAAATGATGCTTAAAAACGTCAACACAAAGGTTGGTGAGAGTCATAGGTTTACGACACCAATACAAGATTTAAATCAATTACTGTGATTATATATAAAAAACAAAACATGGCAGGATAATTAAGCTAACTATTATACATGCTAACATGCATTCGTCCCAAACAAGCATCATAATGGGACTGAAACATGCGTCCCCCGATCCATAACATGCAACATTTAGTCATGTGGAGGAAATGCTATCCCAAAATCCAGACTCTTGGTACCCGTAGCACATACCGCAAGTTCATACCCACACCAAGTCCGGGCAAAACCCTTGCTTATAAAAGTAGGCCGCAAGAACAATGCAACATCATACAACATGTAAACACATACATATAATCAGCTACTTCATGGCCATGTGTAAACTTAAACCATATAATCACAGCAATCAAGAATATTTCAAAACTATTTTTAACATCCATCTCCATCCCAAGAAACATAATAAAATGGGACTATGAAACTCACACCTGATGTTCAGCTACCTTGACAACATCTAGCAACAACTATAACATAACAAAACAAAAAGTTACACTCGGATTGGCCTAAATGCCCAAGACAATGTTTACATCAACTACTAAGACCTTATACTAAGTTTCTTAATCCTTTAGTACATTCCCAAATCATTTTCAGCGATTCCTATAGACTTTATATATTAACTTTTACTTTTATAATTTTTGGCTGAATTTTGTAGTCACTTTATGACCATAAATAAAATACCAAAACACCTAATTGATGGTTCTCCTTACATTTCCTAGCTCCCCAATGAGTTGTGAGCCTAACTTTTTCTTTAAAAAAAAATAATAGTAAGTGGACAACTATTTATAAAAATTTATCATTACATAAGGCTCAGATTTCGGATCTAGAACGCACTACTACCAAAAAGTTCTTGACGGTCGGTTAAAAATACTTAAAAAATGTTTTTACGTTAGCCCTTCGAACTAGAGTTAATAGACACCTAAAATATGACTTAAGATTTTTGGCTAACCCAAATTTGCCTTTTAAGTAGGGGTTGTACTCCTCGAAATCAGACCCAAATCAGACCCGAATTTAATGTTTTAACAACTTTTCTTGCGAAAATAATTTGACTAACTTCCCAACCTCAAAACCTTTCGGGATTGAAGACTTTTTGGAAACTAGACTCTCTGAACTTAATTTTAGGCTCAAGAAAATTGTAGATGGCTTAACTCTATTTTAATATGATCGAGTTATGGTTCGGTACAAAAGACCTTTCCTAAACGCAAGCTTTTTCTAAATTCCGAATTATACATCACTCCCTAATCCCCTAATTAAACACTTGCTATTCTAACATCACCAATCATCCCAAAAACGATTTTTAAGGATCAAAACCCTAATTTTACAGATCTTATATAAACCCTAGTCTATCCTCAAAATTGTTACAAGAATAATTAAAGAGAATTAAAATAGTTAGGGTTTATTAACATACCTTAAACATTGATCTTGATACATAAAGAATCACCATCGTGATCTTGATAATAAAAAACTTTTTTTTTTCTTCTCTTTCTTGGTTCGACTAATTATAAAAAAATAGGGAGGAGGGGTTTGTATTTATAGTGTTTGCAAAAAGATTGGATAATTACCTAATTAGAATTGTAGTTGGACTAAAATTGGGCTTTTTTTTCCTTCTTTTCCACCTAAACCGATCGTCTCTTTCTTGTTGCTATTTACTAATTCTCATTTTTTTATAGTATTACATTCTACATAATACCCTCTAATTTTGTATTTTATTTATAAACCTTTTAAATTAAAACTAGCTTAATTAATTACAAATTAAATTCATTTCTAAATATATTTTTCCTAACTTATTACTACTAAAATCTATCAAACTAAATTTTTGAACTTAATTTTCTATTCTCATGAATTCTTATTATTTAAATACGTACACATAAATACATAATTATTAAAACAGATAATGAAGCTCAAGTCAATACCAACGGTTTGACTAACTTGCTCAAAGCACAGTTGTCACAGGATGAGCTTCTACAATTCAAATTATAAAAAGTTTGGACATTTGTGGATTTATCAAATGGCAAAAGGGCTATTGGCACTAAATGGGTTTACAGGAACAATAAGGATGAAAGAGGCATTGTGATAAGGAACAAAGCAAGGTTGGTTGCTTAATGGTACACACAAGAAAAAAGGGATTGACTATGATGAAGTCTTTGACCTTGTTGCTAGAATTGGAAGCAATTAGGCGCGTTTCTTCAGCCTATGCCTTCAATTAAAGACTTTGTGGTGAGTAATCAAAATGATGTCAAAGTGCTTTTCCTTTATGTTAATATTGAAGAAGAAGTCAGTTTGGTCACCATATAGGATTTGATGATACCAAACATCCCTGATAGGTGGTATACGAAAGTAGAAAAGACACTTTAATGGAACTACATCAAGCTCCCAGAGCTTGGTTGTAACCCTTGTCAACTTATTGTTGGACAATGAGGTATGCAGAGAGAAAAGGGTAATAATGACATTTGTTTTATCAGACATAAAGCGGTGAATTTCTGTTAGTTTCGACGTTGTATGTAATGAGATCATTTGTTGGCTCTACAAAGAAGATCATTATTCACGAGAGAAGTTTGAGAAAATGATTGCAAAAGGGGGAGTTTCAGAATGAAGTTCTAGTGTGAGAACCTCACATTCATCTTATTACTAGCAAAGTAAGCAAAAGGAATATGGAATTTTATTCAGTCAAGACAAGTAAGGTGACTGAGATTTTTAAGAAATTTGGTTTTTTTTAATGCTCAAACAACAAGCACACTATGGAAACTCAAAGGATCTGCTCAAGGATGAAGATGGTAAAGAAGTGGATGTTCATTTAGATAGATTCAAGATGGTTCATTGGTGTATCTTACTTCTTGAAGACTGATATTATGTATGCAGTGTGGACTACTGTACAAGATACTAAGTCAACCGCAAAAGTGTCACATCTTCATATGCGTCTTGCGAAATAATTTTTAGAGTACTTAAAAATGTCCAACCGAAATTGGGACCTTTTGGTATCCAAAAAGATGCACCTTTTGATTTCGTAAGCATACTACTGAGAGTGATTATGCTGGTCACAAGCTTAATAGGAAGTCCCAAACAAGGAGGTCTTGTCAATTCCTTGTGTAATAGATTTTCATAAGCGTTGCAAGAAGCAGACTGTGGTTGCTAATTCCATAACAGAGGCTGAGTATGTAGCTGCTTCAAGTTGTTGTGGCCAAGTGCTTTGGATTCAAAATTAATTGCTTGATTATGGGTATAACTGTGATGCAACAAAGCGATCATATCTTGGATAAAAGATTACTATATGCTGATAGTTAAGAACCCTGTTTTCATTAAAAACAAAGCACATTCACCAGATTAAGCCATCACTTGTCGTCAGAAGATTCCAATGAAAAAGAAAGCTAATTCAAATGATCAAAAGATTCCATACTGACAAGAATTATGCAGTTTGCTTAAAAACAAATCATTTGATCTAAGTAGATTTCAATATTTGATTGCTAGTATTGGAATGCTTAATCTTTAAAGTCTTGATTATGAAAATGGTAAGAATAAAAACAGAAAGAGAGATGTGTGATAAAAACAGATAGAGTTATTTAGTGAGTAAAAGAATTGAGAGAATTTGTGAGTTAAAAAACAGAAAGAGAGATGTGTGTGATAAAAACAGACAGAGTGATTTAGTAAGTAAAAGAATTGAGAGAATTTGAGAGAAATCAAAAACAGAAAGAGAGTTGTGTAAGATAAAAACAGATAGAGTGATTTGGTAAGAAAAAGAATTGAGAGAAGTGGTGAGAATAAAAACAGAAAGAGAGTTATTTAAAAACAGAATGAGAATTGTGAGTAAAAAGAATTGAGAGAAGTGGTGAGAATAAAAACAAAAAGATAGTTGTTTAAAAACAGACAAAGAGATATAATGAGCTAAATTGTTAATTTGATGATGGAAAAGCTGATTAGAATGGAGTAGAAAGTTCATACTGCTAGGCATAAACTTACTACTGTTGTTGAAAGTTATGCTATGCGAATCAAAAAACGCTTAGGCTAAACTTACGGCTTCTAGCTAGGGAAAGTTAATGCTGCTAGGCATAAATTTACTACTGCTATTGAAAGTTAATGCTGTTAGGCATAACTTACAACTGCTGGTAAACGTTAATGCTGTTGAGGGTAGTTTCATAAATACACTCGATAAACCGTTTTCATCACACATTTAATCCCTTTCATTCAATCATATACTCTCTAATCACAAACCCTAACTCAATTTCATCACTAATCATCAAAACCCAACATAATGACGACCCTACAGTTTGTTGATACTTACAATTTAGTCGTGTTTTTTGCTAAACCCACTGAAAGTGATGGGTTTGAACAAATTGTTGATTTTTTGAATGCACACACCATAAAGTATGCTTTAATCGTTAATCCCACTATATATACTTCGTGTATTGAACAATTTTAGACTACTATCAAGGTGAAAACTGTCAATGGGGAAGTGCAGTTACAAGCCCTAGTGGATGGGAAGAAGATAGTTGTTAATGAAGCATCTGTCAGAATAGACCTTCAATTGGATGATGAGGAAGGTACGGATTGCTTGTCTAATGCCACAATTTTTAAAGAACTTACAAGAATGGGGTATGAAAAACTTTCTCAGAAACTAACTTTTTATAAGGCATTCTTTTCCCCTCAATGGAAATTCCTTATTCATACCATTTTGCAATGCCTAAGTGCTAAGACTACTGCAAGGAATGAATTTAGTAGCACTATGGCTTCTGCAATTATTTGTTTAGTCACAAACCAAAAGTTTAACTTTTCCAAGTATATTTTTAAAAGCATGGTGAAGAACTTGGATAATGCTGGTAAATTCTTAATGTATCCAAGGTTTATACAAGTATTTTTGGATAATAAATTAGAGGGGATGTCAAGTCACGAAAGGATTTATGTTACACCCTCTCACACAAAGAAGATTTTTGCTAACATGAGAAGGCAAGGAAAAGACTTTTCTGGAAGAGAAACACCCTTATTTCCAACAATGGTGGTTCAAGCTTAAGAAGAAATGGGTGAAGGTTTAGCAATGCCAACTGATCCCCATCACATACCCATCATTACTCAACCTTCATCATCTCAACCTCAAAGGAAACAAAAATCTAGGAGGCCTAAAGAGAAGGACACCCAGGTACCTCAGTCAAGTGTTCCTAGTGATCCTACAAATGTAGCAGATGAGGCTGTCAATGAGGAGCCTAGTATGCAACTTAAGGAATTGATGGATTTTTGTACCAAATTGCAACAAAGAGTGCTTGACCTAGAGAACACAAAGACTGCTCAAGCTCAGGAGATTACAAGTTTAAGGAAGAGATTCAAGAAGTTAGAGAAGAAAGGAGGGTCAAGAACTCATAAGCTCAAAAGATTATACAAGGTTGGTAGATCTGCAAGAATAGTTTCCGCTGATAAAGCTAGTTTGGGTGATCAGGAGGATGCATCCAAACATGGGAGAAAAATTGATGATATTGGTTGGATGATGCAGAATTACCTTGGAGAAGTACTTCATTTTGATGCTAATATAAATATGTTTGGAATACATGACTTAGATGTTGACAAAGTGGTTGTTGGAAGTGAAGTCATTGATAAAGCTGGTGAGAAGAGAAATATTGTTGAGGAAGCAGTTGCTGTGACTGTTCCAGTTAGTGCTACTATAATAACTAATGTTGAACTTACTTTGGCTCAAACACTGGCAGAATTAAAGAGTGTAAGACCCAAGACAAAAGGGGTTGTTATGCAAGAGCCAAGTGAATCAACTCTTCCAATAGTGCTTTACAACTACCATCACAGGCTAAGGGTCAAGGTTCAAAGGGCAAAGGTTAAATCAAAGATGATAGAACCAGAGAAGCCTTTGAAGAAGAAAGATCATATTAAGTTTGATGAAGAAGATGCTTTAAGGCTACAAGCAGAGTTTGATGAAGAAGATAGGCTTGCAAGTGAGAAAGCTCAACAAGTAGAAGATGCTAACATAGCTTGGGATGACATTCAAGCAAAGATAGATGCTGACTATCAACTGGCTAAAAAAATTTAGGCACAAGAACTACAGGAGTTGATAATTGAAGAGAAGTCTACATTGTTTCAACAACTCTTGGAGAAAAGAAGAAAATTCTTTGCAGCAAAAAGAGCATAAGAAAGAGGAATAGACCACCTACAACAACAACTCAACAAAGTGAGTATTCTATGTGTATTACTGAGAAATGGCGGATGCGAAGCCAAGGAGACTTGTACAAGATCAAGTCCCTTTGCCAATATTCAAGAATTATTTGACAAAGCTATGAAAAGGATAAACACATTTGTAGACATGGACACATAATTGGTAAAAGGTAGTGAAGTAAGAGCAGAAAGAAGTAAGACAAGAGAAGAAAGCAGTTCAAAGAGAGCAGGAGATGAGCTAGAACAAGAGAAGGCAAAGAAGCAGAAGGTGGACGAGGATAAAGAAAATTAGCTGTCACTTTAATGTCTGGTTGAAAGTCTGTTCCTGATGAAGAAAAGTAGCAATTGATGCTATCTCTTCGCTACTAAGCCTCAAGCATTGTTGACTACCAAGATTCATTAAAGGAAAAAAATAAAAGGGGGGGGAAAGATCAGCTACTATCAAATTATAAGAGGTAATGGAAGTTCAAAAAGGTACTCAGCCTTTATTCAGATGCTTAAAAGCTTTGACAGGGAAGATTTAGAAACTCTTGTAGGAAATTAGTAAAAAGCTAAGTATGATCACAAAGGCCGAAGAGCAATGAGAGAGTGCTATGGGGTGATCTTAAGATATTGTTGTTGAACATCATGTAAAAGATATAGTGTGGAGAAATCTACAAGGAAACAAAGTGTTGGTTTGGAAGTTATTTGATTCCTATAGAGTACACTTTGTGAGGTTTCAAAGTCTGCATGTCTTTATGTTGGTAGAGAAGAGATATCCTCTCACACCTGCTATAATTACAGAGATGCTGAATAAGAAGTTGCAAGCTAATCATTGGAATGAAATGTGTTATCAGCTTCTTAAGCTCATCACAAAGCAACTCAAGAATCAATAAAGTGTTTGGAAGCATCCTCCTGGTGATTAATGAAGCTTTTATTGAAGAAACTTGATAATTTTGAAGATAAATACCAAGTTTAGAGGAGGATTGTTGGGATTAAAAGAATTCTTGATGATCTTAGAGTTACTGCTGCTCAGGTTAGAGTTACTGATGCTAAGCATAAATTAGTGTTGTTAGTAATCTTAATGAAAAATGTGCTAAGTAGTTAGTGTTGCTAGTTACTACTGCTAGTGTAAGTACTAAAAAAATGCTAGGTATTTACACTTCTAGTTACTACTGCTAGTGTAACTTAGTACTGCTGATGAAGATTGAAGAAAACTTGCTAAGTAGTTAATACTGCTTGTACACAGTTAATGTTGCTGGTACAAAAGTTACTACTGCTAGTGTTCAGAGTTAATGCTGCTAATACAAAGTTACAACTGCTAAAAGATTAAGACTGCTGAAAGAGTTTCTACTGTCAAGAGATGGATAAAGACTGCTCAGAGAAAAGATAAAGATTTCTTATGAGATATGTATGAGATATTTTTGTAAAAGATACGTATAAGTTATTTGTTTAGAAGATCATGATAACTTAGGAAAATATTGTAAGTCGGTTAGGACTCCTTGGCGTATAAAAGGAGGTCCAAGGGTATAGAGTTCGATGTACCAAAACGAGTCATTCATAGAATTGTCATAGCTTCAAGGTTTTGTAACCCTAATACTAGTTAGAGTATTTGGTATGTGCTTAATTACGCATACCATTTACCTAGGAAAACATGCCTAAAAGACTAAAAACATACCAAAAATACATTGTATTTGTGTGTTTTGCATTTATATTATGCACGTACCGGATATTCACTAAAGAACAAAAATAAGCCAAAACGGACAAAATCGAGCACGGGATTGGAAAGAGCGTAAAAAAGTCAAAGTCAAAGTCAAAAAATCAAAGTCAAAGACGAAGCCGAATCCGAAGAAATCTTAAATGGGCCAACCCGTACCTATTTAATGGGACGGGTCAACCCATTAAGCCTAATACTATAAATCTTATAGTATCTAAAAAGCCCTAAAGTCCACCACACATGACCAGCCCAAACCATAGCCCAACAACAGTTAACAACCATTAAACTAACACCCCTTAACCTTTAAACACTTAGTCCTCAAGGACTAACATTGCTAGTCCTTAAGGACTAACTCATTTAGCCCCTATAACCTATAAACCTTTGCACCTTTAGTCTTTAACCCCATAACATCCGTTAACTATTAAACAAATAGTACCCAATCCCATTTCCCGCTCCCTCAACCCTACTCCACTAAACACAACATGTCAAGTTGGCAATCCTCAACAACACCATTCGTCCATGGAAAAGACAAGAAATTGAAGGGCTGTGATTGATGGACTTGGAGAGCAAGAAAAATGGATGACTTTGATGAGTTTTTGACTTACTCACACAACAAACACACCTCTTGTTTCTCTCACAGAAGAAACATAAGAAGAAGACCCCAAGACCTTAGTTTTCTCTATAAATAGGATCATTGTAAGCCTTCAAGGGCATCTAGTTTTTTAGTTTTAGTTTTTCAGCTTATATTAGTTTGTTTTAACTTATTGTACTTCTTTAAAAATCTTTGTACTGTTTTATTTAAAGTTTAATGAAAAATTAAGTTTTTATGTTAAATCTTGTTTTTAATTCATTTTGTGTTTTAAAAAAACATTTTATAAGCTCACATAAGCTCTTTTTATATGTCACTTAAGCACTATAAGTTTTTTTAATAACTTATAATGTTTAAGTCTTTTACCAAAAGTCACTCAAAAGCTAATTTGGAAGATAAGCCAAAAAGGGAAGGGCTTATAGGTTTTTACTAGCTTGTTTTAAACAAGCTAGAGCTTGTAGACAAAGCTCTAAGAGCATTTATTACCCTTGTTTAAGCAAAGGGTTTTATAAGTTTTTATTTCTCAAGTTTTTAGCTTATTTACTGTTGGCTTATTCCATTGCTTATTTTACTGCTTATTATTGCTTATATATGCTTGTTATTGATGTTTAATGCTATTTTATGCTTTCTTGTAGTTTAAATCATCTTTGTTTATGTTTTGAGTTAAAACTGTTGGTTATTTCACTTAATACTGCTTAATCTGTTAGCTTAATTATAAGTGCTTATTCATGTGTTCTTAATGCTTCCAATCTTTCCTTCTTTAATGATCTTCCAATCAACAATGCTTGGAGGCTTAGTAGCTAAAGGTATAACATCAACTGCTACTTCCTCTTCATCAGGAATGACTTCCATCATACCTTGAAGCTCAGTTGTTTCCTGGTCATCATCCACCTTCTGACTTTTTCTCATTCTCTTATTCTATCTCTTCACTCTATTCTTTTTGGAAATTTCTTCTTCCAATCAAAAGTTTTGATGTTTAATCTTTGGTGTCATTGATCTTGTGCTTCATACATGGAATGATCTAGGGATCCTACAGACATCTATACCTTAGATACCAGGGTTTGGAGTATACTGATGCAAATATTGCGGATTTTGAGTCAATGTTGGCTAGGATTTACAGGAGGGAGGTGCATAGGGTGCAGGTTTTTTATTTTGGGGGATTGCCAGACTTGATGGCTGAGGGGTTGAGTGATAGGATACTTATGGAGCATAGGGATACTAAGGGAGTGAGTTTGTTGATCCCAATAGAATAGATCTTGCTTAGCTTGTATAAGGCTAAGTTGTATTGAATAAATCCAAAACAACTATGATAGAAACTTTGATTGTGAATATCAAAGACTATGCGGAATCTAGTCAATGATACTAAGAAGAATTTCAATGAAATAGTAATGAATAAGATGAATAACAAACAGTTTATCAAACTTTCAGCCTCAATATAAAATGAACACTCTTAATAGTGTTGGGGTTTACAAAACCTTGAAGCTACGAACATTTAAATTTTTGATTGTGTATGTATATGAAACTCTATACCCTAGGTCCTCATTTTATACACCAAGGAAGCCTAGTCGGTTTATAATATATTCCTAAGATTTAGATTATTCTTAAAGATCTATTCTATAAATAACAATCATAGATCGTAAGGTATCGTTGATCTTCAAGTAATCTTGATCTTTAAATCTGATCTTCTGACAGCATAAACTCTTCCAGTAGTTGTAATCTTTCAGCATCATTAACTCATAACACTAGCAGTAAAAACTTATACACCAGCAGCATTAACTGTATACAAGCAGCATTAACTACTTAGAATATTTTCTTCCATCTTCACCAGTACTAACTTTACTCTAGCAGTACTAACATATACTAGCAGTTCTAAGTTATACTAGCAGTACTAAGTTTATACTGGCAGTACTAACTACTTAGTATATTTTTCACAATCTTTGTGCTTGCAGTAGTAATACAAACCTTTCATGTTGAGCATCACTAACTTTAATAAGAGCAGTAGTAACTTCAAACATCTCTTAGAAGCTTTTAATCTTAACAATCCTCCCTTAAACTTGATATTTTTCTTCAAAATCTTAAGTTTCTTCATTAAAAGCTTCATAATCACCAGGAGGATGCTTCCAAACACTTCAAGGATTCTTGAGCTGTTTTGTGATGAGCTTAAGAAGTTGATAACACATTTCATTCTAATAATCGGCTTGCAACTTCCTATTTAGCATATCAGTGATTGTAGGAGGTGTAAGGTAATATTTCTTCTCTACCAGCATATAAACATGCATATTGTCAAATCTCACAAAGTGTACTCCACATAAATCATATAGCCTCCAAAGCTTTACTTTGTGTCCTTGTATATTCCTCCACACTGCATCTTCTACATGAGGTTCAAACATCACCTTCAGATCACCCCATAACACTCTTTCATATGCTTCTTCTAGCATTTTATATCCATGCTTATCCTTAACCAACTTCCACAAATTTTCCAAATCTTCGTTGGCATAAATTCTTTAAGTTAACTGACTAAACAATATGGTATGTCTTAGGCACTTCCATCAGCTTTCATTATCTCATAATAGCCATTCTTCCTTTTATATGGAATGTGGATAGTTTACAGATGGGTACAGCTTGGTAGCTAAGGTATAGCTTCAATTGCAATTTCTTATTCTTAGGGACAATCTCTAAGCATTATTTAAGTTCTTTATTCTTTATATCACTCATCGACCTTTTGCTTCTTGGAAGACTCTTGTTGAAGATCTTCCCCTGCTCTCTTAGAACTTCCTTTTGCTCTTGTCTCACTACCTTTCACCAACTCTGTATTCATGTCTACAAAAGTGTTAACTCTTTTGAAAGCTTTGTCGAACATGTCTTTGATAACTTCAAACTTGAAGCCTTTCAACTGTTTTAGAGTGTATCCTTCCATGTCTTTCAGTATAGTTTACTTTACTAGCTTTATTTATTGAGCTTGAGTTGGTGGTTTATTCCTCTGTTCTTCTGCTCTTTTTGCTGCAAAGTGTTTTCTTCTTTTCTCTAAGAGTTCATAGAATAATCTTGTCTTTTCAGCATCAATAAACTGTTCTTGCTCTCTTGCTTGCAATCTTTTAGCTAATAGTTGGTCAGCCTCAATCTTTGCTTGTACATCATCCCATGAGCTAATTAAGGCAATGTTGGCTTGTTCTAGTTTTTCATGCCTGCCTTTCATTGCAAGCCTGGCTTCGTCTCAATCTCATTTGTAGCTTTTTCTGCGCTACGTCTTATCTAATTTTTCTTGATCTTCTTATTCAAAGGAATTCGGGTTCAAATCATCTTATCTTTGCTTTATCCTTAATGTTTGAAGGTTTGGTGTTGGTGTTGTTCTTGTGTAGATTCATCTGGATCTCTAAAAAGTACTGCTTTTAAGCTTTGGGTATTATTGATGGTGATGTTGTGGTTGTACTTGCACTGTCTCTTATACAATAACCTTAGGTTTTTGTACTCTTAATTCAGCAATGCTGAGCAAGTGAGTTTAAACTTCAGTGATAGCTGTTGTCGTTGTAAGTGGTAGCAGCACTAACTTTTTGGCTTAGCAGCATTAAGTTTAGTTACCAGTACTAACTTTAATTTCATCCCTAGAATCTGTTGCATTCCATTCTAACCATCCTTTGTGTATATTCCGCTGCATATTAACATAATTAACCTCCCCTCATCAATACTTCAGAGGTTAAGCATTCCAATACTTGCAATCAGATATTGAAATCTGCTAAATCAATTGCTTTGTGAGCAAATTCTGGTCTGTGTGTATTCTTGATATCTATTATAAGCTTTTCTCATTGGAATCTTGATAAAGTGATGTCTAAATCTCAATGTGCTATTGTTGAGAGTGAAAACAGGAATCTTCACTGTCAGATAGTACTCTCTATTATCATATGAATCTTAGTATGTATAAATGTTATTTCAATAATCTTAGCAATTTGATTTTGAATCCAAAGCACCTGTCTACCAATTGGAAGCAGCTATATACTCAGCTTCAGTTGTGGAATTAGCAACCACAGTCTGCTTCTTGCATTGCCATGAAATCAATCTACACCCTAGGAATTGACAACCTCCTGTTGTGGACTTCCTATCTAAGCTTGCTCCTGCATAGTCACTGTCAGTATATGCCACCAAATCAAAAGGTGAATCCTTAGGATACCAAAGGCCCAATTTAGGTTGACCTTTTAAGTATCTAAAGATCCTTTTCACAGCATGAAGATGTGAACTTTTAGGATTGACTTGGAATCTTGCACAAGCACATACTGCAAACATAATATCAGGCCTTGAAGAAGTTAGATACATCAATGATCCAATCATGGATCTATACAAGTGTTCATCTACATCTTCACCATCTGCATCTTTGAGCAAAGGCTTATGGGTTTCCATGGGTGTGCTTGCTGTTTTGACATCACTAAAGCCAAATTTCTTCAAAATCTCAGTCACATACTTGTCTTGGCTTATAAAAATCCCATCTTCCTTCTGCTTCACTTGCAGTCCTAGGAAGAATGTGAGTTCACCTATAGAGCTCATTTGAAACTTCTTATGCATCATCTTCTCAAACTCTGTGCATAAATTCTTCTTTGTAGAACCAAATATGATATCATCTATATATACCTGTACTATCAGAATATCACCTTGGTCCCTCTTGATAAACAAAGTTTTGTCTATCTGTCCTCTCTGAAACCTATTTTCTAACAAATAAGTGGACAAGGTTTCATACCAAGCTTTGGGAGCTTAATGCAAACTATAAAGAACCTTTTCTACTTTGTAAACTCTGTCAGGGAAGTTTGGGTCTTCAAAACCTGAGGGTTGACAACATAGACCTCCTCTTCAATCTTGCCATACAGAAAAGCACTCTTCACATCCATCTGGTCGGCTAAGAATAACCTGATTGCTTCAATCCTTGCAACTAGAGCAAAAACCTCATCATAATCTATTTCTACCTCCTGTGTGTGACCCTAAGCAACCAATCTAGCCTTGTTCCTGATCACAATGCCTCTTTCATCTTTCTTATTCCTGTACACCAATTTAGTACCAATGGCCTTTTTGCCATGTGGTAAATTCACCAAAGTCCAAACCTGTTGTAATTTGAATTGCAGAAGCTCCTCTTGCATAGCTTCTATCCAACTTGGATCTTTTAATGCTTGGATTATCTTCTTGGGCTCTGCTTGTGATAGGAAATAAGCAAACAAGCAATTTTGAAAGTCTTTATGGTTTGTTCTTTGTTGAACTGAACTAAACAAATCATGTTCTTCCAAATTCATTTTCATTCTTCTTGTTTGAGGTGCTGAATACAAATATCCAATTACTTATTCAAGAGGATGATGCTCATGTATTCTTGTAGTTGGAACATGACTGACTTGGAAGTATGTATCCAAATTGTTCATGTCAACCCTTGAATCATCATTTTTAGCATCACTAAATCTGCCAATCTCTTCCAAATCAGGTATATTTGGATCATCAGCACATCCATATACTATATTCTCATCAATAGCATTATCCTCTATGCCAACAGCATTAACAGTTGAACTGATAGCGTTAATACTTTTAGTGCTGTTAACATCAGCATCCTTCTCTTGATCATCTATTTCATCCTCTTTACTTGGATCAATAGCTTCTTTTCCTAGTTCTTTAGTAACATTCTTTTCATTAGCTCCTGAAGGTTTGAATCCAACATCAGGAGAACTCTTTAAACTTTAAGAGAAAAGTGGATCAGCAGCCCACAATGGTAGCAGTATGTAATCTTTGCCAAGTAGTGTCTCCATTCTAGCTTCACCTGTATCATCACATGCTTTTGTACCTGCATTACCATTAGACTGATTTCCTGCAACAACTGGCTTATAGTTCATAGACTTTGTTAGTGCATCAATATCAAAAAGCCAATTAGGTCCACTTCTTGTAAAATTAAATGTATTCTCACTAAATTATACATGCAGGTTCTCTTCTATTGGGATTAAAACTTGATGTTGTTTGAAGTTAATGCTGCTCAAAAGAATTAATACTGCTAAGGTTAGAGTTACTGCTGGTAAGCAAAACTAAGTGTTGTTAGTAATCTTTATGAAAAATATGCTAAGTAGTTAGTACTACTAGTTACTACTGCTAGTGTAAGTTACTACTGCTAGTGTATAATAGTACTGCTAGTTACTACTGCTAGTAATATTAGTACTGTCAAAGTAAAGTTAGTACTGCTAGTATAACTTAGTACGGTTGGAGAAGAATGAAGAAAATATTCTAAGTAGTTAATGCTGCTTGTACACAGTTAGTGCTGCTGGTACAAAAGTTACAACTGCTTTTGCAAAGTTAAGACTGCTGGTACAAAGTTACAACTGCTGAGAGATTACAACTGCTGGATGAGTTTATGCTGATAGAGAAAAGATCAAAGACTTATTAAAGAAGAGATAAAGATTAATTTAGTGATAAGTATGAGATATTTTTGTAAAAGATTCGTATAAGTTATATGTTTAGAAGATCATGATAACTTAGGAATATATTGTAAACGGTCTAGGTCTCCTTAGTGTATAAAATGAGGTCCTAATGTATAGAGTTAGATGTACCCAAAACACATCTCATCTAGAATTCATAGTTTATAGCTTCAAGGTTATTTGTAACCCTAACACTATTAAGAGTGTTCGTTTTATATTGAGGTTGAAAGTTTGGTTATCTTTATGTATTCAATAAATCACTGTTTTATCATTATTCTTCTTAGTATCATAGACTAGATTCCACATTGTCTTTGATATATTCAATCAACGTTTCTACCATAGTAGTTTTGGATTTATCCAGGATTACTAAACCTTATATACAAGCTAAGGAGAGAAAGATCTATTCAAGTGGGATCAACATCTTCCACTATCCTAGTTCTACTATTGAATACTCTGAATGCTTTGCTATTGGTAGAGTATCCTACAAAGAACCCTTCATCTGCTTTTTCATCAAATTTACCTAGGTGAACTATGGTATTAAGGATTGTAACAGGATACCCAAATTGTCTCATGAAGCTTACAGCATGTTTTCTACCTAGAAAAAGTTCATAAGGGGTCTTGTTGTGGGGCTTGATAGCTAACACCATATTTTAGACATAACAAGCAGTATTAACTGCTTCAGCCTAGAAAGTTGTTGGCAATTTTAAATCAGCTAGCATAGTCCTAACAATTACTATTACCGTCCTATTTTTCCTTTCTACTACTTCATTTTGTTGTGGAGTCCTAGCAACACTAAATTCCTTCTTAATACCCTTCATTTCACAGAACTGATTCATGACCCTATTCTTGAATTCAGTCCCATTGTCACATCTAATCACTTTCACCCTAAGGTCTATTAGATTTTCTATGCATGTTATGAATGTTTTAAGGATTTCACTAGTTTTATCCTTAGTGGCTAAAAAGAAAACCCAATTAAACCTACTAAAATCATCTATGACAACTAGGTAGTACATCTTTTTCATTAAACTCTTTACAAATGTTAGGCCAAATAAATCTATGTGCAACATTTGTAATGGTTGGCTGATTGAACTGACTGTTTTGGTCTTACAAGAAGCTCTGTGTTGCTTTCCCTTCTGACAAGCAACACAGGTTTGATTAATTTCAAAAAGTTTTGAAGGTAAACCTCTTACAAGGTTTCCCCTTACCAGTTTATTCATTGTTTTGAAATTTACATGTCCAAGCCTCCTATGCCAAAGATTAGATTCATCTGGTGTGGCTTTTGCAAAGAGACAAGTGAGACCTCCTTGAGGAACAACATTCTTTAAATCAACACTGTACATGTTATCCTTTCTAGGAACTTTAAGCAAAACATGACTTTCATCAGTTAACTTAAAGTCTGGAGACAGAACAACACATTCAGTATCAGTAAAAAGAACACTATTCTTCTTGTCACACATTTGTGAGACACTAAAGAGGTTAAACTTTAGTTCCTTTACAAAATACACATCTTCAAAATCCAATTTATCAGTTCTTATTTTACCTTTCCCAGTAATTTTCCCTCCTTTGAAATTACCTCCAAAGGCAACAAATCCTCCATCAATTTCTTCATAATCTATAAAATAAGATCTGTTTCCTGTTATGTGCCTAGAGCATCCACTATCAATCACTCCTTTATCTTCAAATCTTGCTGTGGATTGCCCTCAGATTACAGAGATATGATTTGCAACTTATTAAATGTGGTGGCATGGAGATTTTGATTTAAAGGGAAGATTATTTCATCCTGTTAGAACCTAAAGAACGTGATAGGTTCTAGATCGTTTAAGCTCTAGACTTTTTAGATCTAATCTAGGATGAATAATAACAAAGTTCATAAGATTAATAACAAAGTATTAAAACATAGCGGAATAAGAACAATGTTACTAACAATGTTTTTCTTCATTATCATACACTCCAAGCCTCAATTCTATATGAACAGTATAGAACGGTTACAATCTAACAGGATCAATGAAACATTGAACTTGGGGTTAAACCAAACCAACTAGACGTCTACATCTTTACACTTTGTGTACACATACATTTTTCACACACAGGGATGCTAAAAACTATGTCTACGGATCTCTTTATATAATAGAGTCCATAAGACTTTACAAGGAAAACTAATTGTATTAGGAA
The DNA here is from genome assembly GCA_026074375.1 of Tanacetum coccineum. Lineage (NCBI taxonomy): Eukaryota > Viridiplantae > Streptophyta > Magnoliopsida > Asterales > Asteraceae > Tanacetum > Tanacetum coccineum. The sequence goes on along the minus strand of BQNB010004713.1, from coordinate 25,401 downwards.
ACAAATCTTCCTAATATTTATCTTCATATCTTTGACCAATTCTTTTAGAATCTTCATGTACACCTAACATATTGTTGAATTCCAGTAATGTCGACTGTGCACCTTTTTGTTTTCTTTAGTTTTGTTTTGTGTAATCAAATCAATACTTATTTCCCAACATATTTCCCTTTTAAAATTTTTGATGATTACAAAACCAACATCTTGATCTTCTATGAATGAAACAATCTTCCCCTTAAATCAAAATCTCCATGCCACCACATTTAATAAGTTGCAAATCATATCTCTGTAATCTTCTTCCCCTTTTTGTAATAATCCAATAGGGGTCTTGTGAAGATATGCAACTTGGATCTTTACAACTGTAAACCATATATCACACTACCAATCCAGCCTTCCAATGACTCAAATTACCCTCCATGACGCATAATAAGAATAATGAATTCAAGCAGTAGAAACTTAAACTAGCAGTAGTAATAATGACTTGCAGTAGTAATGAAAACCTTCCCCTCAAGTGGTGCATGAAGTATCCTGTTGGTTAAAACCACATTGCAATTAAGCTTCCCTTGAAACCAATATGTTAACCATCTCTTGAATCTTCAAATTCTGTAGGCTTTTTGTAATGATTACTGATGGAGAAAACTCAGTATAACAAACTTGATGTAGAAGTAGAATAACCCAAACTTGTGTCTTATGTCTTGTACTATTCACGTGACTCCAAACTCATACTGCTGATTATGAGTAGACCTCAATCTCTTGACAAAATCCTCATCTTTAATGAGACACTGTGCATACAACGTAACTACTTTAAAGTGATAGCCAAATGGACGATTGGAGCACTGGTATGTGCTTAATTACATTACCTTTTCCTTTAATGGACGAGTAAATAACCAAAAACGGACTTAAAATGCCAAATATACGCTTGTTTTGCTAATTGTATTGTGCAGGAACGGATAACTAAGAAAAGGACGAAAAACAAAGCCAAAACGACAAAACTGGACTCGGAATGGAAAAGACTGTGAAAGACAAAGCCAAATCGAAGCCGAAAAGTCAATCAAGTCAAAAAGTCAACAGAAAGTAAAACTGTCAAAGACAAAGTCAACCCGACAATCCAAAGTCAACATGTGAAGAATATATAAGTATGAGGGTTAAAATTGCCAAACCCTAAACTTGTATTTATAAGAAGAAAAGATGAAATAGAAGACAAGGGGGAAAACTGCCAAGATGGGAAAGTTATACTACGAGGGCCAAAACTGTCAAGCCCTAAAACTTGTAGCACATAAGGACGGTTCATGCAAAGAGTTTTATAACTCTTGGGGACTTAACTTGCCAAGTCTCCAAAGTTATATAACATAAAGGACGATGGATGCAAAGATGCATATATCTTTGAGGGGCCGATTTTGCCAAATCTCAAAAACCCACCACTTTGTTCTCTCTCAAAACCCTTTTTCCGCCATTGTTTTCACCACAATAAACACTCACGGGTTTACAAGCCCGTTTTTACCCTGCAACCCAAACCACCCCATGGATAATCATTTTCCCCCCTCCACTATCTTTCCCAGCTGTGAAATTGCCAAGTTGGCAATCCCACAACTCCCAAAGCTTATTTCGATGGCTATGATGAAAACCAAGACGCACAAATGGGAGGAATTAAAGCTGTGATTGTTTGGCTTTAACCTCTCACAACACAAACACAAGAAGACCCCTGGGACATCTATAAAAAAGAGAGTAGTTAGTTAGTTTGATAAGCAGTTTTGTAATTTTTTCGTATTTTTAAGCATTCTCTTTTAAGTTCTTAGAAATCAGCTTTAATTACTTGTACTCTACGATTTTAAGCAATATAATTCAGTTTTAAGTTTCAAGTGTTTTTCATTTCATAATTTAAGCTGTTTTACCTTAAGAAGCTCTCAATAAGCTCTTTTGGGCTTATTCCTGTTCATAAGCTCAAATTCAGTTAAATCCTTATTTTAAGTTCTATTCATTCTTTTCATTTTGTTCAATTCACATTTAAAAATGATCACTAGAGGTCATTTGATGCATTTTGGAGGCTTTTGAGAAGCAATAAGCTAATATAGCTTATTGAGCTTTAAGCTCATTGGTTTAGAGGCTAAGGAGCCATTAGGTTCAGGTTTTAAGCCACTCACTCAGATAAGAACACACAACACACAAAATAGCTTGGTTCTGAGACAAAAAAATTTCAGTTTCCATTTTCCATATTCATGTAGCACTTTGCTTATCCTTTAGCTTATTGTATTATTTTTATGATATGCTTATATCATGCTTAGAATTACTAGGTTAGCTAGAGTTTTAAATGTCTTTAAGAATTGTTAACTAGAATCAATTTAGATTAACTTTCTCAATTCTGTCATTTTTAGTATTAATATGTAGGAGAGGTAAGTAGCGATTATTCTGGTTAATAAGGCTTTGATTTTAGTCTTAAAATAGTTTAAGTAGGTTATTTATAGCGTAAGTGGATAAAAGGTTTCAGCTGTTTTAGTTTTAAATTAGATTTTAAGTGCACTTTATCTTTGACAGTTTTAGTAAAATGGTGTTTGGGATAACACTCAAAACGAGTCAAAAAGGGTTTAAGTAATGGGTTAGTTCATTGAGTGAGTTTAAGCTTAAGTTTTAAGCTTGTGTTAAGCTGTTTCAAAAGTCCTTGAGGTTCCAAATTGTTTTTTTTAAAGATTTTCTAAACCATTGTGTTAACTGTGAGATTTTCAAGATATCACAAGTGCTTATATTCATAAGCACTTGAAGTTTGAGTTTAAGTATCAAAAAGTGTGTGCTTTGTGTGTATAAAAAAGGTTGCAAACACCTTGGGTCTTTTGACTTGTTAAGTCAAAACACCCAAGTCTTTTTTTTAGTAACAGTTTTAAAAAGAAGCTAAGCCCTTTTTCATTAGACTCATTCAGCAAGTTTTCATGGATTTTAAAAAGTCAAAATTTGTGCATAAGTCCATAAGCTAGAGTACTTTAGCTGTTTTCAGTTTTCTTTTCAATTTGAGCTTATTTGATAGCTTTTAATAAGCTGTCAAATAAGCCACTTAAGTTTAGCTTAAATCTCCCCTGGTGCAAAGGGGAGATTTTAAGCCCCTTTTTCTTAAGCTTATAGTATACTTAAGCCCAAGTCCTTGGCTAATTTCAAGAGCTTATAACCCCTTTTATAAGCCCTCTAAGTTTCAGCCTTTAAAAAGCTTGTTTGATGGCTTATTTTTAAGCCCAAACTTGGCTTTTGACTGTTTTTGCATAACTTAGGTGTAGGGACTGCTTATTTTACTTTAGGCTTATTTAGCTTATGCCATTAGCTCATTTTAGCTCTCAATAGCTTTTTAGGTTAAATTAGATAGTTTAGTTAGCTTATTCCCTTTTTGCTAGCTTATTTACGTGCCAAGCTTAGCTTCTTAGCCCTTTAAGCTTTGTTTAGCTTTCCTGTCATCATAAGCGTTTAAGCTCTAGATTGTTTAGATCTAATCTAGGATGAATAATAACAAAGTTCATAAGATTAATAACAAAGTATTAAAACATAGCGGAATAAGAACAATGTTACTAACAATGTTTTTCTTCATTATCATACACTCCAGGCCTCAATTCTATATGATTAGTATAGAACGGTTACAATCTAACAGGATCAATGAAACATTGACCTTGGGGTTAAACCAAACCAACTAGATGTCTACATCTTTACACTTTATGTACACATACATTTTTCACACACATGGATGCTAAAAACTATGTCTATGGATCTCTTTATATAATGTAGTCCATAAGACTTTACAAGGAAAACTAATTGTATTGGGAAACAAATCTTCCTAATATTTATCTTCATATCTTTGACCAAATCTTTTAGAATCTTCATGTACACCTACATCTTGTAGAATTCCATAATGTCGACTTTGATCCTTTTGTTTTCCTTTCGTTTTGTTTTGTATCATCAAATCAATATAATTCCTAACAATCTTCCCCTATTTGATGATTACAAAACCAACATCTTGATCTTCTATGAATGAAACAATCTTCCCCTTAAATCGAAATCTCCATGCCACCACATTTAATAAGTTGCAAATCATATCTCTATAATCTTCTTCCCCTTTTTGTAATAATCCAATAGGGGTCTTGTGAATATATGCAACTTGGATCTTTACAACTGTAAACCATATATCACACTACCAATCTAGCCTTCCAATGACTTAAATTACCCACCATTACGTACAATAAGAAAAATGAATTTAAGCAGTAGAAACTTAAACTAGCAGTAGTAATAATGACTAGCAGTAGTAATGAAAACCTTCCCCTCAAGTGATGCATGAACATATCCTGATGGTTAAACACTTTGTCAATTAAGCTTCCCCTGAAACCAATATGTTAACCATCTCTTGAATCTTCAAATTCTGTAGGCTTTTTATAATGATTACTGGTGGAGAAAACTCAGTATAACAAACATGATGTAGAAGTAGAATAACCCAAACTTGTGTCTTATGTCTTGTACTATCCACGTGACTTTAAACTTATACTGCTGATTATAAGTAGACCTCAATCTCTTGACAAATTCATCATCTTCAATGAGACATTAAGCACTATAACGTAACTCCTTTAAGTGATAGCAAATGTACGCATTGAGCACCATAAGAGAAATCACACGTTGCTAGATTTTGCAAGTCTTCATCAACACCATATAAGTACGAACAAGTTATCTTCAAAGTCATCAGCCTGCTAGAACCTAACTTTAAGATATGATAAGAACACGTACCCATGAAATTCCACTTCATCGTCAAATAAGTGATAAACAATCGTCTCTGTAACCAATTCTTTCAAATAATCTCAAAACTAGCCTTTTTCTATCTAAACCAATCCGAGATCTAAAGTGTGTGTGTTATCCGATATCATACAATGCTAGCAGTACTAAATCCATGAACATTATTAATAAAACGTTAGCACCTTTAACAAGTATTGTTCAAAAAACTCTAGCCGCATAAATACTAACCAACATCATTAAGTGAATACCATGATCACATAGCTGGCAGCATTAATCAAATACGTTATCAGCGTTAATATGAACTGACAGTATTAACATCACTTGGCAGTATTAACTTCTACTCGAACCAAAGCAGCATTAACTTTATATACTTGGCAGCATTAATCAAACTTAGCAGCATAAACTTTTCCTTGTTTTCTCATTGGCAACACTAAGTAACAATAAGCAGCTCACATTTTAGGGTTAACAGATTCACAATTAAACTAACATCACCATCATGAAAACCCTAAACATAAAGATAGATGCACAAGTAGTATGTCTTCATATAACCAAATGATCCCAGCAATAAAAATTCAACATACTTCTTGAACAGCGAAACCATGTGCTCGACATCATTAAAATCAAAACCCTATATTCAAGAAACCTTGTTGTCGAAAAACCTATTTTTGAACAAACCTTTATGTCAAAACTGCTTCTGGGCTAACCTTGCTGTCACGAACAACCTGTTATGACCACAACACATACTGCTGCTACTCCCTCTTGATGTCATTCAAAACCTTGTCGCGATTGTCGCAAATTTATTTGTCGTTTACAAACAGCGAGCAATAATCCTTCTTCTTCAGCGAAACCCAAACATCTGCTGTTGTTTCTTTGTTGTTTAAGCAACTCAAAAACAATAACTCTCTTGTCGATCAATATCCTTTTGTTTTGATCACCATTCGAAAGAACACCCATAGCAGCCAAATCCATCATTATATAGGCATCAACTGACCCCATGCGAGCATAATCAAACCACAAATGGCAAACCCTTTGAATCTTCTAACTAAAAACCATACATTCTGCTTTATCGAATTAGGGTTTGTAAAACCCTAATTATACCGAATTTGACAAATTACTGAAAATTGAAATTCGACACCCTTTTTCTTCATTAAATTCGATTGTAAAACCATGTTAGATCCTAGATCAAGAGCCACCAAGCTCTTATACCACCTGTTAGAACCTAAAGAACGTGATAGGTTCTAGATCGTTTAAGCTCTAGATTGTTTAGATCTAATAGAAGATGAATAATAACAAAGTTCATAAGATTAATAACAAAGTATTAAAACATAGCGGAATAAGAACAATGTTACTAACAAGGTTTTTCTTCATTATCATACACTCCAAGCGCCAATTCTATATGATCAGTATAGAATGGTTACAATCTAACAGGATCAATGAAACATTAACATTGGGGCTAAACCAAACCAACTAGACGTCTAATTCTTTTCACTTTGTGTACACACACGTTTTTCACACACAGGGATGCTAAAAACTATGTCTATGGATCTCTTTATATAATAGAGTCCATGTTGACTTTGATCTTTTTGTTTTCCTTTTGTTTTGTTTTGTATCATCAAATCAATATAATTCCTAACAGAGTTTGTTTACTAGCTGGGCCTGGAGGCGGCTATTTAATATTAGAGGACCATTGGTACACGAGTTTATTTTAGAGTTTTTTAGTACGTTCAGATTTGGAGAGGGTATACCTGAGTTAGACACCCTGAAGCTCTATAGTTTCAGTTGGGTAGAGCTAGGAGGCGTATGAGCCAGAGAGAGTTTATTTTAGCTTTGGGATTACACACTGCTGAGGAGATGCAGACGGTTGGATTCGATGCATATTGGGCCGACAATACGAGATAGATTCCCGACAAGGGGGATCTAAGTGATTATTGGATTGGGATATCATCTGCTGGAGATTTTCTTGGCACAATCCCGTCTTACACTATGATTAGGGATCCGATTCTTAGGCTGTGGCATAGGTTGATTGCTTGTAGTATTGCTGGGAGGAGTCAGGCACCTGAGAAGGTGATCGTGACTAATTTATTTTACTTGAGGGGGATGGACGTTGGCTCGATCAACGTTCCTTATTTATTGGCTAGATACTTGAGGTTGTTTGCTGCTGGGAGGAAGAGCGGGGCTCATATTTTTGGTGGACAGTTTGTAGCACGATTAGCTAAGCATTTTAGACTCCTGACTGTGGAGATACTTTAGGGATTGATGGTTATTGCCTATGAGCTCCCAATTATTGATATGGCAGAGTTGGTGAGACTATAGATTTATGTTGAGATTGATGATACTTGGGATTGGGTAGCCATGAGACCAGAGAGGCAGCCTGATACTGCGACTGGTGCCCCTGATGTCGCTGGGGACGCTCCTATTATTGATGAGGGTAAGGCTGTTCTGGCACCCGTACATGAGCCTAAGCAGCCACCACCACCACCTCCTGCTACTGCCAGGACTATGCCATAGAGGATGGCCATATTAGAGGAGGCTTTACATGAGATTCGTGGGGCATTGACTGAGCAGTGTGAGGTGATTAACGTGATGGCTCGTGATTTTTCCAGATTCAGTACATGGGTTGTCACTGGCCTCTAACGAATGATGGATAGGTCAGGTGTTACCTATACACCATATTCTGAGACCCATGTACCTTATTAGAGACGTCGATTCAGACAGAGGACCAGTGAGGCCAGTACCTCCGCAGTATAGCAGGACCAGCAGCAGCCAGACCGATGATCACCGTATCTTTATCTTTTTGTTTCTATCTGTACATTTATTATTCATGTCATGATGTATCTACCTATTAAACAAGTTCTCATATTTTTGCATATATATCATGATGTGACATTTTGACTTGTTTATGCATGATAGAACAAGACTGGCAATAAGTTCACCACCATAGCTCGTGAATACATTTCAGAAACAAGCGCCATATCCAAAACAAGAATACAAGATTTATAAGAGTGAATATTTCAAGTGTGGAAGCTGAAGACAAGTCTAACTTAAAGACTTCGCTGAAAAGAAAAGTGCTTCTCGGAGACAACCCAGAATGTTATTTAATTTTGTTATCGAGTCTGTCTTCCCAGCAATTAATACGGCGTATCCGCTACATACCATACGGCGTATTGATTGTCTGGACGTTATCAGTCTTTACTTTTTATGCACTTTAAAAACATTATTGTCAGTTCTGGCAATACGGTGTATTTACTAACCTGATACGGCGTATTCACCATACTGACTCGTATTTAGTTTGGTTAGTTTAGTTTAAATTAACCGTAGATGCCAAGATAGGAATGCATGTTTTTCCTATTTCACACAGGACCTCGTGAAAGAAAAATCGATGAATATTGGTGGAGAATTTACAAATCTGGAGATCTTAAAGTGTTGGAGTCTTGAAACTTCAAGACGGCTGTTCAACATACAATCTTGCTCATAAACGCACAATGGAGAATCATTACCGAGCAAATATTAGGGGAGTTTCTCATTCTAATTCTTTTTAATTTTTGTATTTTTAATGTTTTATCTATACAACGAGGACGTTGTATAATTCAAGTGGGGGGATGGAATTAGAATGTTTACTTGTCTTAAATTTTCACACAAATAATTAAAATGCTTAAATTATACTCAAATTTAAAAAAATTTCAAGCATATATACTTTTGTGAAAATTACATGTTACATAACCCACACACAATAACCCATGTTAGATATTGTAAGAATTTACCCTATCCGTTCTAAATGTTTACCCAAATTCCACAAAATATGAGTGTGCCAGTGATGTAGTAGACTTTAGAACTTGACTTGGTATATCTATTCGAGACCATAATAATGAGTATTATGGATTTAATTGGAGTAACATGTTTAAATTGGTAAATTTTTAGGATTACACCCAAAAAGCCTATCCATGTTGTTTATTAACTAACTACACCGGTTAGTTAACCTCCCGTTTAAACCCTTTTCCACTCTCGTCTTTAGAGTGAAGATCCACTTAGAAAAACCCTCCAGAGCCTATCCTTTCGTTTTCTTCATTATGTATCATGGAACGACCGAAAGGGGACTTCTAGGAATTCCTGAATAGACTATTCCATGTTTCATGGAACGACCGAAAGGGAATTACTAGGAATTTCTGAATAGACTATTCCAGAAATATGTAATAGTATAATTTTGTCAAAATTTATTTGTTTCGTAACACCCTTACACCTTAACCTCTGTTAGATTAAGTTAAATTTAAAGTTGCTAGTTGCTTGAAGTGTAAAGTTTGTATTTCCTCGAGTCTTGTGTCATTTTCTATATTTGGTGCGGTTGGAAATTTGCACATCGCAAATGGGAATGTATATTTATAGTCTAAGCTCATGCGATTTTACTACCGTCGCAATTAATGGTGAATCCGAAGGATGAAGAAATTATCAAAAGAATTATTCAGAATTATTATGATCGTGAAGATGGTGAAAATACACCGAGATTTGAAGTATAATTAGTGCAAAAAAATCGTAAAAATGAGAAAAATTACAACAAAAATAGAGAGAAAGAAAAGCGTGAAGATAATCGTTTCGCAAAGAGCAAGAACCGAAGGAATTACACGAAGGATCGATTATTCGTTGATACATCGCAACAAAAGAATCAATGATGTAGAGTATTGTACAAAGTGGAAGATATCGCCACTTGCCTTGTAGAGTATGTAAAGTTTTGGGATGATTGGGAAGTTGACCGTTACAGGAACGCCAACTTAGGTTGTTGTTTTTGATCGATGATCAAGACGTTGTAAATAGTCGTGTCTTAATCATGGTGACGGTCGGGAAATAAGTGTCTAGCAACTTGTACTTTAGGCTTAATCTATTTGTTTCGTACTTTTTATTTAACAACAATTTACTTCCCTTTCCTAATAATTACTTCCCTATATCATTTCATCCTAACCGTTGGTTAAATTCAAATGAGGATGTGATCGAACACACATGTCTATTCCGTCATTACGGCCATGTATGTGTGCTTCAGCTGCCTTGTTGGAGTGGTACTTGTGGTGAAAGATTGTAGAATGATCAACCCTTAAACCTTATTCAAAAACCCATATTTACCTTTATAAACTTGTTACTCCTTGGCTTTGGTGGTGGAGATGTGTATCCTTGCCAAGCTTATTGAATACACATCACGTACCGGGTAATTAAGCAGTTTAGTTACAGGTTACCACAATAGATTAGTTTGGAGTGTTTGAGTGTTTTCATCTTCCTATTTATGAGGGTGTTTGGGTTGTGTACTTGTTAAATGATCAAATAATGCTTTAACGGAAAATATCCTTAGGGAAATTTTAAGAATAATTTTTTCATTTTCTTAATTTTACTTCACACACACCTTCTACCACATTCCTTATAATTACTTTTCACAATAACTCATAATATCTTTGAACTTTTTTTCTCCCAAACCCCCTATTTTCAAGACCCCCCCCCCCCCCTTTTTCTTTATATTTGTCCCCACTCCCCAAACTTAAATACTCATGTGTGTTTTGAGAAACTTTCTAAAGGATATCTGAGGAGATCTGTAGGATCAACGAGGGGGGATATTTGATGTAAACAAAAATTGATAGTGTTGCATTCTTCTTAATCCCATGTTATTAACTATTATGTATAATTATTGTAGTAATTGTTACTTAATCGTTTATATTTGAGAATTGCAGTAATTATGGAGTACTTGGTGAAACTTAGCAAAAGGCGTGCATTTTGGAGCTTAAACGAAGATGTTTTGAAGATTTATGATTCTGACAACCTATACGCTGTATCCATAAAGGAAGATACGATGTATCCGTGCCTGCACTCACCAAAGACCATGACGTTGGTTAAATTCAAATGAGGATGTGATCGAACACACATGTCTATTCCGTCATTACGGCCATGTATGTGTGCTTCAGCTGCCTTGTTGGAGTGGTACTTCTGGTGAAAGATTGTAGAATGATCAACCCTTAAACCTTATTCAAAAACCCATATTTACCTTTATAAACTTGTTACTCCTTGGCTTTGGTGGTGGAGATGTGTATCCTTGCCAAGCTTATAATAGAATACTCGTCACGACCGAGCAATTAAGCGAATTAGTTACATGTTACCACATAGATTAGTTGAGTGATTTAAGTGTTTTCATCTTCCTATTTCATGAGGTGTTTGGTTGTGTACTTGTAATAGATCAAATAAATGCTTTAATGGAAAATATCCTTAGGGATACATTTTTTTATAAACTTCTAAAGGCTACTTGAGGAGAAGTAGGATTCAAGTGGGGGATATTTGATGACATCAAATAACGTCTATTTTATAGCATCTTTTATCCTATGTTATTAACCCATTTTGTATAATTATTTCAAATAATTGTTACTTAATCGTTTATATTTGAGAATTGCAGTAATTATGGAGTACTTGGTGAAACTTAGCAAAAGGCGCGCATTTTGGAGCTTAAACGAAGATGTTTTGAAGATTTATGATTCTGACAACCTATACGTTGTATCCATAAAGGAAGATACGACGTATCCGTGCCTGCACTCACCAAAGACCACGAAGGAAACAAGATCAATACGCCGTATCCAGAGAAGATCAATACGCCGTATCGAAGATATAGTATGTGAATATTCTGGAAGATATCAAGCGTGGTCCCTACTCCAAGAAACCCCAATACGCCGTATCCAACTCATTGGATACGCCGTATCGAGACCGACTCCAAACATTATAAATAGAAAACTCAAAAACAAGTTTTAAGTGTGCTAAATAATATTCTCGATACCTAAACCACAAAAGTCGATTTTTAGAGGAGAAAAAGAGTAGAAGAGGTCGAGCAACGCTATAACTTCCTAGGAGACAACGTGTAATTCCATATACTTTAGTAATCGTTTAGTTTTTGGTGTCATTTGTTAACTCGGTTAGTTTACCTTGGCTAAATAATTACTTTTATATTTATTATGACGTTTGAAGGCTAATACCTTCGGGTATTAGCCATTATTATGAAGATCTTAATGTTTGGTATTTGTTTATCTTGATTTCTTGATTTATCATTGAGTGCTTGTTTATGTTTATCAATTTATACTTGTTTATGAGCTTTTGTATGCGACCTATCATTCAACTGGATCTAGTGATATGGACCAAGTAATCTAGAGCCTGAGATAGCTCTCCATATAGTGATTTATACATCTAGAATAATAGGATCACAAATATTGTCCTTCTAAATTTGTGTCTAGGATACGCTTCGGGCTTAACTAGTTAATTGGATATTGCCTTTGGTTTATTGATCGTGTTGACTAGAAGGTGAACCTAGATAATTTAACAAATAACGTTCTGATTCCATTGGATAGTTAGACAAGTGGACTACTAGTGTATAAATTGCCATTAAGCGGTAAGTAGGCAAAGTCTCTTTGAGCTAGGGTTTAACAAGATCACCATTGCTTGAATCCCTAAGATAGATTATAATCAGCCAATAGGATGCTTTATACGGATGCTTTAATTGTGACAAAATTAATATGTCTAGGTCTTAGGATGATGTAGCGCCTAAGTCTTAAGAATGATATGTCACCTTAAGAAAAGTAATCATTGCACTTAATAAACAAACCAACGTTCTAATTGGATTAATAATGGTTAATACAGTTTTCTTATATAAGGTTCGACCGCTTTTTATCTTTTGTTAATTAGCTTGCATGGGTTAAAGTGTCTTGAATTGATTGTAGTTACCGACCAAACCATGCCAGTCTCTCAAGTTGAAAACCTCCTTTTTCCTGTTAGAATTAGGATTAGACTGACATAGGTTTAGCATAGGATTAGAATAGAACTAACATAGATTAGATAGCTAGGATATTAATAAATTGATAGATTTAACATCACTTTAAGTGTTCGACACTTTACTTACCATAAAACTACCACCGATCGGGTACACTGCCCCTAGAGTGTTGTTTTTGGTTAGTCGACAAAATATAAATTAAAAACTTGAAATCATAATAGTATATACCATACAATGACATCATATCAAATTCTAAGGCAAAAGGAAAAGGAAAAGGCAATAATGCCAAGAAGAGCAAAGGGAAGGCTGAGTACCTTGCTCCTAAAGGTGGAATTGTGAAACAGATGTTCCAAGGGACTTGCAACAACTGTGACCAGCCAAGACACCATGCTGCTAATTGCAAGATGTCAAAGCAGGTGAATCCATGCCAGGCTAATATGGTGAATGATAATATGAACATGATTGCTATGGTGTCTGACATCATTGCCATGATCTCTGAAGTTAACCTCGTATGTTCTAACAACAGTAGTTGGTGGGTTGATACTAGGGTAACCAGTCATGTGTGTGCTAATAAGAGTATGTTTCACTCTTTTAGAGTGGTTAACAATAGAGAGACGCTGTAGATGGGCAACTCTGTAACTGCTAATATCAAGGGCGAATGAGATGTTATTCTGAAAATAACATCCAAGAAGAGCCCAAGTTGACTAATGTCTTGTATGTTCTAGAGATTTACAAGAATCTTGTGTCGGTTGGCTATTGAACAAGTTTGGTTTTCGTCTTATTTTTTAGTCTGATAAATTTGTTCTTTCCAAGAATCAAATGTATGTTAGTAAAGGGTATGCCTTTAATGGTATGTTTAAGCTTAATGTAATGGATGTTATGAATGATATCAATAAAATAAATTCTTTTGCTTACATGATTGAGTCTTCTAATATGCGGCATGGTCGTCTTGGACATGTAAATTTTAACTCGATGCGTCATTTGATTAAATTTAATAGCATACCAAATTTTCAAATTTATTCAAAATATAAGTGTGAACTTGTGTTGAATCCAAACATACAAGATCACCTTTCAAATCAGTTAAATGAAAAACCGAACCACTTGATATGATACACATAGACATATGTGATTTGAAATCACTACCCAAAAAGGTGGCAATAAGTACTTTATCACATTTATCGATGATTATACAAAAAGATGATAATGATCTCCAAGATGAGATACAAGATCAACCCGAGGAAGAGGAGGTTGAACTGAGGCAAAGCAAAAGGGCAAGAACTGAGAAATCATTTGGACTTGATTTTGTTTCTTTCATGGTAGAAAATGAACCCATGTCTTATCGAGAAGCAGTAAATTCCTTGGAAGGGTCTAGATGGAAAGAAGTCATTAAAAATGAAATAGATTCAATTTTACAAAATCATACTTGGGAGCACATAGATTTACCTCCTGGTTGTAAACCACTAAGGTATAAACGTATCTTCAAGTAGAAGATGAAAGCCGATGGCACCATTGACAAGTACAAAGCAAGACTGGTAATCAAAGGATTTAGACAACACGAAGGTCTAGATTTCTTTGATACTTATTCACTTGTCAAGTGAATAACCTCGATTAGAATGATACTTGCTATTTCCTCATTAAAAATTTGGAAGTTCACCAAATGGATGTGAAAACAGCATTTCTAAATGGAGATTTAGAAGAAGAATTATATATGAACCAACCTGAGGGTTTCATAGCTCCTGGACAAGAGAGCAAAGTTTGTAGACTTGTTAAGTCATTATATGGCTTAAAGCAAGCTCCCAAACAATGACATCAAAAGTTTGACCACACCATGTTAGAGAGTGGATTCAAAATTAATGAATGCGATAAGTGTGTTTATGTAAACGACACAAATAGTGGATATGTAATCTTATGTTTATATGTTGATGCTATGCTTATCATTGGCAGTAATGAAAAGATGACCAAATCTACTAAATACATGTTGAAATCAAAGTTTGACATGAAAGATATGGGTTTGGCTGATGTGATCCTTGGAATAAAGATCATACGAACTCAGAATAAACTTATGTTAAGTCAAGAACATTACGTGGACAAAATTCTTAATACTCACAATGTGGGGGATTCTTGCCTAGCTAGAACTCCAATTGACACCAATTTGCATCTATCTAAAAATAGAAACGCATGTGTTGCCTAATTAGAGTATTCAAGATTTGTTGGCATGTTAATGTATTTAATGACTAGTACCCGGCCGGACTTAGCATATGCTGTTAGCAGGCTAAGTAGGTATACTAGTAATCCAAGTGATGCACATTGGAAAGCTATGACTAGGGTACTTCATTATTTGAGATACAGTCACGATTATGGACTGCATTATAATAGATATACTGCTGTTATCGAAAGATACAGTGACACAAATTAGATATCTGATATAAAGGATTCTAGATCGACTAGTAGATATGTGTTTACACTATGAGGAGCAGCTATATCTTGGAAGTCTTCCAAGCAAACTATAATAGCTAAGTCCACAATGGAAACAGAATTTACCAAGTTAGATAAATGTTGAGAAGAGGCGGAATGGCTACGTCATATAACAACCCATAATTTTCATCAATGTAAATATCCATCTATTAAATTAGATGCAATGTACTATTCATCTATTAAATTAGATGCAATATATACCACCTTTTTACAGTGAAATTTTTTGCTTTATCTCATTATGCAACATAACTTGCATCTCTAAAGTAAACAAGCTCACGCAACCTACCTATGCCATCTATATCAATGTTTATATCATGTAAACATTCTAATAAGTCAAGTCTATATCTCAATATCATTTTT
Source organism: Tanacetum coccineum (assembly GCA_026074375.1). Classification (NCBI taxonomy): domain Eukaryota; kingdom Viridiplantae; phylum Streptophyta; class Magnoliopsida; order Asterales; family Asteraceae; genus Tanacetum; species Tanacetum coccineum. The sequence goes on along the minus strand of BQNB010004713.1, from coordinate 10,040 downwards.
ACCAAGTACATTATCCATTTAAGATACCATTAACAACGTTATATCAAAACAGGCTTTAAACGTTAAACGTTTATATCAAAACCCTAATTATATGTAATGTATACATATAAAGTAAAGGTACAAATATTCAAGGCATGTGTACAAGTATCAATACATAACATTTGAATAACTTTACCCTTTAAAAACAATGTAAAACTCATTTAAACACAATGTACAAGTCCATTAAGCATGACCTTCAAAATAGCTGTTTTACCATTGTTATCATTCTAGATTTCATACCACCACTTTTGTACCAGCTACTACACTCAATGTACAACTTCTAAACCCTAAACCTAAACCCTAAATCATCCTAAACCCTTATCTAAAACCCTAAACCCTAATCTAAAACCCTAAACCCTAATTTCACTTTAACCTTAAAACTAAACCCTAAAACCTAAAACTAAGCCCTAAACCCTAATCCTAAACACTAAACCATAATCCTAACACTAATCCTAAACCTTAATCTATCTTAAACCCTAACCCCTAACTTGAAAATAAAGCCTAAAAACCCTAACTAAACCCTAATCTAACCCGATACCCATTTTCTTCCTTTTTGACCCATTTTAAACCAACCTAGCACCTCAAGCACCACCATGACTAAGCTACTACTCCTCCTAAACAGCTTACAAGCATCTCCCTTTCAACTCTTGGCCACCAAGCTTGCTACATCACCTCCTTGTTGTTCTTTTCTAGCCGAACCACATCACCCCTCCAAAACCTTTCCAACACTTCATAGCTAGTTTCCTAGACCTCAACACTCATCCATAGCTTTCATTAGTCACCTATCTACAGATCCTAACCCTTAATCTCTAAGTTTTCTTGGGCACCTAGGGTATTTCTACCCTATAAATACACGAACCAAGCAACACTTTTATTTCATCCCACACATCTTATCTCATACCCTCAAATGGAATTCTAACCCTTACATAGCAGCCATAAAAGATCAAGAGAAGTCCCTAAGCTCAGAATAGAAGCCAAGAAGCAAGAAAAATGAAGTCTTGAAGCCATTTCTAGGCGTACGAACCCGAAAACCCCATTTCGACCCATTTTAGCTCAAGTAAGCCTAAGATCTTGTTCTATAAACTTATAATCTGTATATGAATGTTCATAATACTCTTAGGATCATGCATGAACTCTTGTTTGAAGCTTTGAATCCTCAAACCCATGTGTTTTTGATAAAAACCCTAAAAACGACCCGTTTTGATTTTTTAGCTAACGGATCCTTTTTCTAAAGTTTCATTACGTTAAAACTTCTTATTTTAGCTTATACTAATAAGCTATAACCTGAAAATATCATTTAGAAACTTAAAATAAGCTTGCATGACATTTTAGATTTGTTTTGTAAAAGTATTCCATGCAAGGGGTATATATCGTAACTTTCTGAAATTAATAACTAGAAGGGCTGAAAATGTCATTTTCTTAAAGTCATAACTATAAGGACTTGATTTGACAAATTTCAAAGTTAAAGGTTTAATATATATATACTTTTTATATAAAGGACTAAATTTGTAAAAGTTTATAAACCAAGGGTATATATTGTCATTTTTGAAACTATAAGGATATAAAATGTAATATTTTTATATTAATTATAAAAATATATGTTTAAATATTATAAAACATTATCACTTAAAACTATAATGTATCACGTTACTAGGGAACTTCATGTGAGGGGTTTCATTTGGGTATATGCTCAAGAAGAGGGTATTGATTTTGAAGAATCATTTGCTCCAGTTGCTCGCTTGGAGGCTGTCAGGATTTTTGTCGCATATGCTGCACATAAGTCTTTTCCAATTTATCAGATGGACGTGAAAACGGAATTTCTTAATGGTCCATTGAAGGAGGAGGTTTATGTTGCACAACCAGACGGATTCGTTGATCCTGATCATCCAGACAAAGTTTACCGTCTAAGGAAAGCTCTATATGGATTGAAACAAGCTCCGAGAGCCTGGTATGATGAACTCTCAAAATTCCTGATTTCCAAAGGTTTTACTAAAGGTATCATTGACCCGACCCTATTCACGATAAAATACAGGGAGGACATTCTACTTGTGCAGATTTACGTTGATGGTATTATTTTTGGTTCCATAAACCCTAAATTTTCAAAACGTTTTGAAAAATTAATGCACAGTAGATTTGAGATGTCCTTGATGGGGGGAAATGAAATTCTTTTTAGGACTTCAGATCCACCAATCTCCATGCGGTATTTTTATCAATCAGGCCAAATATACTTTAGAGATTCTGAAAAAACATGTTGGAAAAAAGGACACACAATGGTAACACCAAGGCTATGAAACCTAAATTAGATGAAGACTTGAGGTGGTGAACCCGAGAACCAAACTGACTACTCGTATCAAAATTGGTCACTCATGTAACTACATCTAGTAGACCAACATAGTGCAAACTATATGTTATATGTGCAGATATCAAGCAAGACCAACTAAAAAACACCTCCAAGATGTAAAATGACCTTTTGATACTTAAGTAGGTACCATTCTTCACAAGGACTCTGGTAATCCGAAGGTTCTGGCTTTTGAACTAACAGCTTTTTCAGATGCCGATCATGCCGGTTGCGTTAATACTTGCAAAAGCACTTCTGGAGGAACACAGTTCCTAGGTGATAAGCTAGTCAGCTGGATGTCAAAGAAACAAGACTGTAATGCAATGTCATCCGCAAAGGCTGAATATGTGGCGTTATCTGCAAGGTGTGCTCAGTATTGATGCGACACAACATCAAGACTATGGCTTCAACTCCAACAAAATACCGTTTTATTGCGACTCTCATTCACCCATATCATATCATGCAACCTGTGCACAACTCTCGTACCAAGCACTCCATACTCCGGTATCATTTCATCAAAGAACAGGTTAAAAACGGTTAATTGAATGTACTTTATCAGAACTGAATACCAAATTGTCTGACATTTTAACTAAAGCCTTCCGAAGAAAGGTATTTCAGTATCCTCGTCAGACGAATTGGTATGAGATGTTTGACTCCAGCAGAACTGGAGGTTCTGACAAATGAATCTGCTTGATGCCTCATCAAACATCAACATGTACATATTTTTGAAAAAAAAAATTCAAAAAGAAAAATACAAAAATATAAAATTTCAAAAAGAAAATACAAAATCAAAAAATCAGAAAATGTTTCAAAAAATATTCTTCTCGACATGTCTCTTGGAATCGATAACATTTACGTTCCTAGAAATGTTGATTAATATCGACACGGGCGTGTAAATGAAGTTCGAACAGGAGTTTCAAATGCTTTCAAAACATGTCATTTCTAATTTTTCTTGATGGCTTATGTGCAAATATCAGTACGTAACCCAGACTCCAAATAAAGGAAAGTTTATCCATAAAGATAACTTATCCTAACAACGAGAAATTCAACTTTTCTCGGTCTTGAGCTGTTCTTAACAGACATTCAAAGTTTTAAGCTCAAGAAAAAGGATAGTGTACGCATAAGTGCGCTTACCCTTAAAGTTGGAAGAGAAGTCTTCTAACATGATGTTTTTCAAAATGTTGAACACAATTTTTTCAAGAATTTCTCACTGACGATTAATAATCTTTCAAAATTGTGTGTTCAACACTCCATCTTTCAAGGGGGAGTTTTTTCGAAAAACAACATTTAATGAGTTTGGATACATCATCTCACGACCATTCTTATGTATTCAAACCATTCCCAAAAATCCTCTTAATAATCAATAAGATAATAATGACAATCAATAGAATGATATTTATAAGATGACTAAGTGTCAACTCAATTTTATATTCCATTTTTACAACTTGGAATCATTGTTTGTGAGGACAAACATATTAGAAATTGAGGGGGACAGTTTATGTTCCATGTAAATCAGCAAAGTAAAAGCTTACCCCAATTGGTTAATTTCAAGACAAATTTTAATCACAACGTATTTTCAAAACTAAGTTGCATTAGTATTTTAAAATAAGGGAGAAATGTATTTAAAATGTGATCTTAAAATAATTAGTGAGCTATCGACCAAAGTGCTTGATACTCTCGAAAAAGGTTTTAGGTTACGATCTCTACCCTACCAACATCTTATATTCACACGATTCTAAAGTCATAAGGAGGTAATGCTAGGTATTTGTTCCTAAGATCCAACCAAAACCGAAGGAACTACCCAGGAACACCATAGTTAGGAAATAGCAGTTCTTAGGTATGATGGAGATGAATGTGTTATAAGGGAAGACTGCCTGACTAAGATTAAGCTAACACTGGAACACTCACAACAAGGTATTAGTAATGGCGTCTTGGTAAGCATTGAAGGGGTTGAAGAATGAAAAAGAAATGTATGGATAAAGGGTGAAAAGAAAGAAGCCCTCCACACAACTTAGGCAGAAACCGGGTCAATACATATGCTGTCAGAATCACAATGTTGATTGCTGACATTGAAGACGACATCATGGACCCAGTGATGCAATGCACAACCCTTCCTAGCCATTCGAGTTCTCTTCCGCAAAAGAAACTTGTCTCATTTGTCACCGAAGATACACTTGACTACTAATGACCTTTCTCACTCGAGTTATAAATAATGAATAGGTGGAAGTCTGCACCACCTCCGATTACAAAAAACCAAAACGCACTAATCAGTCTAGAGCCAAGAGATCCATCAAATAAATCTCATTAGGACACATTCCATGACAAACACTTGTTGAACATCATTAAGTTCACAAGCTGTTAACAAGAGTCCTACGCATTATCCTTGTGATTTGCCAGAACATCAGAGTGATACTCTTTAGTATTCATAATGACGAATGGAAATCTTCCAATCCATCAACAAACAGCACTGCGGTAGGGGACTGCGAGATTCTATTATTGAATCAAGCTTGTGTCAACTGGATATCGATAAAGGTCTAGTAAATGAATTGACAACATAATCAGAAAGATAGTAACTATCTGATTCACTCTTATCGTGTTGTCTGCTTTGAGATGTTCCGCAAATGAGAAACTAGCAAAGCATGCAAATCTAATAACATCCGTGTTAGAAGATCCCTACGCTTGAGCTGGAAACCCTCTCAAGAGATCTTTAAATCTACCTGATCACAGGTACAATATTTATACTGTAAAACAGTCCTACGGAACCGGAGGTTAATCTAACCAAATCCGGACGAATGACAAAGCCATATTCGTCCACCCGCCAAAGATCTTGTTCCATAAGCTTATATTCTATACAATAATGTTCATAATACTCTTAAGATCATGTATTAACTCTTGTTTGAAGCTTTGAATCCTCAAACCCAAGTGTTTTTGATAAAAACCCTAAAAACAACCCGTTTTGATTTTCTAGCTAACGAATCCTTTTTCTAAACTTTTGTTATGTTAAAACTTCTTATTTTAACTTATACTAATAAGCTATAACCTGAAAATATCATTTTGAATCCTAAAATAAGCTTGCATGGCATTTTGGACTTCTTTTGCAAAAGTATTCCATGCAAGGAGTATAAATTATAACTTTCTGAAATTTATAACTAGAGGGGCAAAAAATGTCATCTTCTTAAAGTTATAACTATAAGGACTTGTTTTGCCAAGTTTCAAAGTTAAAGGTTTAATATATATATATACTTTTTATATAAAGGACTAAACTTGTAAAAGTTTATAAACCAAGGGTATATTGCCAATTTTGCAAACTTATGAAATATTATATTTTTATATTAATTATAAAGAAATATATAAATTATTCTAGCTTTTAAAGAAACTTAAAACTATAATGTATCACAATTACTAGGGAACTTCATGTGAGGGGCTTCATTTGAGTATACGTTTTGACGAGTTTGCTGGATTTACGATTTAAAGTGTCCTGGCTCCTCAAACGTTTACTACATGACCTCTGAATTATGATGGCCCGAACAATGATACGATATTTCCATAATAAATTCAATCAAAGTGATATTACATTAGGACATAAAACATATAAAATCAAACTAAGACTTGACATATTACCCAGGTTGTGTGACGAAGCCATTACTTTCATTTCATATACTTTTGCCATCAATCAGATTTCCCTATCTTGTTAAGGTGAGTTCATAGCCTCACTTTTAAATCTTTTGAATGTTTTATAAACTCCCGAGGGGGATACATGCTTAAACCATGAATGCAAGTATTTTTCCAACTGTATGCTATCCAGATATATTATTTCCTAAGTACCTTCCAGTGCCACTATTTCCATATCATAAACCATTAATTACTTGCATTGCGAGTGAACGCGAATATTGTGGATAGATCTATCGGGGTGTGACGACTCCCGTTGGTGTGCCTATACTTTTGGTACCAATAGCACTATATTTGACTTAATGTGTAACCTTGGCGAGTTACCTTTCCACGAGGACATTTGTTCCTCAACTAATGTCACTACGGTGATTACCATGTTAATGTATTGATGTCATGAGCTTAGGGCAATAATACTGTTTTTCATGATAATTGCATTCATTGCAATTATTACTACTTATGATAACTTGTATTCAACCATTTACAAACTATATGTGTATAACAACGTAACCCACTATTAAACTTATACTCAACTATTATAACTGAAAACCTATGAATTTCTCTCAACCTTTGTGTTGACTTTTTAGCATGTTTATCTCAGGTAATTGAGTAACTTATGGCACGGAGTGGCACGGACTTGAAGATGGCTAAATTGTTAACATTCAAACCTTATAATTTTAGATTTTGGGACCTCCTTTTGTAAAACTCTGATATATTATTGAATGATAACTAAATTTTCCAAAAACGTCTCTTTTGAGTCGTTTTCTATGATTAAGACTGTTGTACTATGAAGTAATACCCCAGATTAGCTTTCGCTGCTATATATCAAAAATTAGGGTGTTATAGATTGGTATCAAGAGCCATGGTTATAGAGAAGAAGGTCAAAACCTTAACTATAACTACTTTTCTTTTTCCATCCAAGAAAGTCCTTCGTGCCGCTACATCTTTCGGAATAGTATGTAAAGATACGTAACTATTATACTATTATAATAACTTATGTTATTTACCACTAGGTTGTTAACAGAGTGATGTCTTCTCCCAACCATCCTACTTCTGATATTGAGGATGCTTCTTCCTCTAATTTTCTGGACTATACTCTGGCTTCACCAGACTATTTCCCAGCCTCACCAGGAAACATCTCTCCTGACTCTTCAGATGATTTAACTAAGTATCTTTTGGCCTCACTAGCTATCTCACCTTTCCACAATGATCCATATATGAAGGTCATACAAGCATATGATGCTATTCCACCACCACAAGCTATTATTGCTCTACCAACTATTTTACCTCTATCTCTAGTATTATTACTACCACCAATATTTGATTCCCAAGATTTCTTTCCTCTCGAGGAAATTTCACCACCTAAAGACACTGAGACTCCTGTTGAATTACCCATTCTAGTATCTCCATCTTCATCAGTAGGATCTTTATCACCGGTTAGGTCAACTACATCACCACCTGACTATCCCTTTGATGAGTATATCTTTTCAAAGTTAGATAACTCATTATGGATCATACTACGACCATTGGGAAGTGAACCAAACCCCAAAGAACCTAACGAGTCAAATGCTTGTTAGAATATTCATCTCTTGAAATAATCATTGAGGATATCCAGGTTCGTCATCAAGAGTTGGTATATGCTTAATTACACATACCATTTTCCATTAAAAACGGACTTAAATGACTAAAAACGTACCAAATACATTGTATTTGTATGTTTTGCATTTGAATTGTGCAGGAAACAAATATTCAAGAAAAGGACAAAAAGAAAGCTAAAAACGACAAAACCAAGCACGAAATGGAAAAGACAAAGTCAAATCGAAGCCAAAGTCAGTCAAAGTCAAAAAGTCAACAGGAAAGTCAACCCCGACAAAGTCAAAAGTCAACCAAATGAAGAAAATATAACTTGAGGGACTAAAATTGCCAAACCTCAAGTTGTATTACAAGAATAAAAAGACAAGGGCTGAAATTTGCAATGGAGTTATAAGAGATGAGGGGCCAAAGCTGCCAACTTACCCAAAATCATTTTTTCCCGCCCAAACAAAACCAAGAACCAATCACGGGGTCTCTTCTCCCCTTTTACCCTGCAACCTCTACAACCCTTTGGGTAAGACATCTCCCCCTCCTCCACTATCACCACCTCCCCATGTATAATTGCCAAGTTGGCAATCTCACCACTTTTCAAGCTTTTCGATGGCTATGATTGACTCAAAAAGAAGCACAAGAAGGTTGAATGGCTGATATTACTCTTATCAAGTCCCTCACACAACAAAAACACCCTAGGAAGCTCTCACAATGAAAACACAAGCTGCAAGTCCAAGAAGAGAAGACTTCGGCTATAAATAGAGCCATTTTTGTAAGCCTTAGAGGCATATAGATCTTAGATTAATATAGTTTAATTGTCATTTTAATTTACAGCTTATTGTACTTTTTCTTTCAGCTTTGTACTAATTTCCAAGTTTAATGAAGTGTTGAGGTTTTATGTTAAAGTCCAATTTTCAAGTTCCAAGTTCTAAATTGCTAACTAGTGCTTAATTGTGTTTGAAAAGCTTTCAAAGGAGCTTGTTTATAAGCAGTTTTTGTTAAGTAAAAGAAAAAAAAGGGCTAAGTAGTTAAGAGAAAATCACAAAAATCACTCTCAAATATAACACAGCTTATGGATGATAAGCCAGTTTTGGATGGGCTTATGTACACTACTAGCTTGTCTTTGACAAGCTAGAGCTTGTAGATTAGCTTGTAAAAGCTTAAGCAGCCCTGTTTAAGCAAGGGTGTTGTAAGTCTCTCTTTTTCTTATTTTTCTTATTTACTGTAGAACTGCTTATAGTGCTTATTTGTTACCTTTGTTTGCTTATTTATGCTTTATTATGATGTTTAGTGCTTATCTTGCTTAGTTGTTAGTTTAAAAGTGATTTGTGCAAATTTCCTAGTTAGTACTGTTAGTTATGAGTTAAAACTGTTAGATTGATTTAGCTTATTTAAGTGCTTTTAATTGATTGAAATTTGCTTACAAGTGTCTTATTTTGTTATTTGATAATCTGTTTCAATTTAGGATCAAATCAGCTTGAAATAAAAAAGAAATGGCTTTTGAAAACTCTGAAGGGTGTTTGGAACAAGCAGTGCTAACCCATAGTGAGTACTGCTAGTTCTCTTTTGGGATTTTAAGGCTAGCAGTACTAACTCAAAGCTAGCAGTACTAACTCCTAGTTAGTACTGGTAGTTAATACTGTTAGTACTGTTGGTTCATTTTTGCTTATTAGCTTATTATTTTTGCTTATTTAAGATTAGCTTAGCTTTTTAGAGTAGATTAAGCCCATTTCCGTTTACTGTCTTTAGTAGAGATTATTTAAGCTTATTTGCCTTTTCAAAGTAATTTCAAGAGTTTATCAGTTTTTTGTTTTTTTAGCTTATTCGCCATTCTTGTTTATTCTAGTTGTTTATTCTTATCCCTGAGTGCTTATTAGGGATGTTTAAATATCTGTTTTAGCTTATTTGCTTGTTTCTTAATTCATTGTGTTTCATTAAAGCCAGCAGTACTAAATCTCAGCCAGTAGTACTAACTCAAAGCTAGCAGTACTAACTCTAAGTTAGTACTGCTGAGTTTCTCTTGCTTAATTTAGCTTAATTGCTTGCTAAAATTGCTTATTTAGGGTTAGTTTAGCTTATTAGATTTGTCTAGGCCTGTTCTAGCTTATTTGCCTTGCTTATTTTTGTGCAATTGCTTATTATGTTTAGTGCCCAATCATATCCTTGTCATATTCAAACATCAATTATCAATCCGTCATTCGATTTTCCATTCAAGCCTCGTTTGGGACATAACGACCCGGGAGATCATACTTTCGGACACATATATATTTTATTTAGTGAATTTTGACTTCTTGCCTTGGTCAAAGGCAATTGGTTGAGTGTTTGCTTATATATTATATATATATATATATATATATATATATATATATATATATATATATATATATATATATATATATATTATTGACGAATC
>BQNB010004712.1:61340-106166 GCA_026074375.1 Tanacetum coccineum | reverse complement strand
TAAAGCAAGATTGGTGGCACAAGGTCATAGGCAAGAGGAGGGCATTGACTATGATGAGGTGTTTGCTCCAGTGGCTCGAATTGAAGCTATCATACATGGGTTTTATGGTATTTCAAATGGATGTCAAGAGTGCCTTTCTCTATGGGGAAATTGATGAAGAAGTCTATGTCACTCAACCAAAAGGGTTTGAAGATTGTACAGAGTTGTGAAAGCTTTGTATGGTCTTCATCAAGCACCAAGGGCCTGGTATGCAAGATTGTCTACTTTTATGTTAAAGCATAATTACAAAAGAGGTACAATAGACAAAACTCTCTTTATTAAAAAGAATTCCAGGAATATAATTCTAGTACTAGTGCCTTCCTTTATGGGGACATTTTTACAGAAGGGCCTGCTCATGTTGATGTTTCTCCTGGTGCTGATATTCCTCCTAGTCCACCTCTTCCTACTGGTATGTCTGCTGGTGTTTCCTCTGATGTTTCTACTGGTACTCTTGCTGGTACATCCAACAAGGGCAAATCTCCTATCATGGAAGTAGACCCTCTTGTCAAAAGAAGGACATTTAGGCAGATGGAAGAAGACAGGCTTGGTGAGGAAGCTGCAAAAAGATTATTTGAAGAAGAGCATGCTGATTTGGAAAGACAGAGAGCAGAGATGCAGAGAAAAAGACAACAGGATGTGCTTGATTCAGCAAAATACTATACTGATGCTGACTGGACTGATATCATGGGTCAAGTTCATTCCAATCAAGGTCTTACTTCTGATCTTTTGGGTCCTGATGTCAATGAAGACAATTTTGCTGAAAGAATGGTTGCTCTAATTACTGAAAGAAGAAGAGCTTTTGATGCACAAAGGTTCCAAGAAAAGAGGAATGCCTATGACTTATGCTCAACAAAAGGCTTACATGAGAACCTTTGTGAAAAATCAGAGCAAGCATTTATACTACTGGCTGGACAATGAAGCATGTTAAATCATTGTCTGATGAACAACTTAAATCTGAGTTTGAAAAGATCAGGACAGCTGTTGCAGATCTACAATCCCAAAACATCAAGAGGACTCTTAAAAGAGCTGGTGAAGATTTGGAACACGATGCTTCAAAGAAGCCAAAGCCAACTGAAATTCCAATGTCATCTCAACCTGATGTACCTCAACAATAAGCTACTAATGTTCCACCTGTTGATCCTCAACAACCATCTGAGTCTTCATCACAACCTAATGTTTCAATGTCATCTGGTCCTGAGAAAAAGGGGCATACCTATGGCACCAGGAGGAAGTCTCTTGGAACCAGGAAGAAGTCCTCTACTGCATTGGACTTGGATGCTGATGACAGATCATTCATCAGAGTTCTTTCTGATGATGATGATCCTGTTATTTTTTGGTCTGCTTTTGCTACTTGGGAGGTGGTACCTACTCCACTGGGAGATATCAATTCTTTGTATATCATGGATAGGTCTTCCAAATATTTTACTCATCTCAGGGAAATTCTTCATCTGGTTGATAGACAAGATTTGTTGAAGCTCTATGGGATGGTGGTCAAGTACTATGAAGACCATCCACTTGCTGGTGCTGGTATGATGCTGTGGGGTGATCTTCAAGTACTGTTTGAATCACATGAAGGTGGACATGGTTCTTTGGTTTGGTCTGATCAACAACAATGGCATATCAGGAGTTGGAGACTATTTCCATTTTCCAATGTTCATGTATTGGAAACCATTTCTGGCAAGGTGGTGTATATGTTTGCAGATGGGTCATATCCTCTTTCAGTTCAACTTATGAAGAAGATGCTGAAGCACAAATTGGAGATTGAAATTGATGGTGTGGGGAATGATATGACTTATGCTGAGCAGTTGATTCAATTCATCAAGAATCAAATTGCTGCTAGCATTCCTTCTGCTTGATACTGGTACCTTGTCACTCTCTTGTATATTTTCTATCTGTTTGCTGTGTTTTTAGGTTTTATTCTATATTTTGGAAAGCTTGTTGTAAATGGTTTTTGCTTTTTGGGTCAATCTTGGTTTTTGGTAGAAGCTGTTGGGTTGGATCACATTCTTTTGAACTGGTTTTTTTTGGTACAACCTGTTTTATGTGATCAAATTTGGGAACATGGTTTTCTGGCACAATTTTTCAAGGACATATTTTTGGTGCAACACCCTATGGTTCTCAATTGCCAGGCCTTTAAGGCTAGAATTAATTGAATTTTGGTTCTCAATTACCAGGCCTATCAGGCTAGAATTAATTGAGATATGGTTTCAATTCCCAGGTCTTTTGACCAGAATGAATTGATATAGCTTTAATGGTTTGCTTCAAATCATAGGGTCACTCAACTGACTGATGTTTCAAGTACCAATAAGTTGAGATGGTTTGCAATCCACCATGGGAGTAACCCTTTCTGGGTCCCAAGGATTGTCTAGCCCACAAGCAAACGGCTATGTGGTAAAGGCTTATAAAATCCGTTTATGGCTGTGATGATTTGCCAAAAATCATTAGGGTATTCCAATTCACCAATGATTCATGTTCTAAGAATTGGACTGGTTATTAATTCACCAGGGTGATGTCATGATTCCACCAAAGAGTTAGCTAGCCCAAGAGTTAATGGCTACTTGGTAAAGGCTACATCAAATCCATTAATTTTCTATGATTCACCTCTCCCCGGAGTTAACACACCATGGGATGTGATGAGAATAGTATGTAACCCTGAATTGATGGTTTTCATGTTGCTGATTCAGAGTTTATGAAGGTTGCTGCTTTTGGTGTTCATGCTGTCAATTTCCTTATGTTGCTGCAAAGACTTTCACCTGCTATAATCAGATTTCTGATTCAAGAAGTATGGAGTTGGTTTCAAGATGTTGCTGTTCAATCCTCTGGAGTTTTCAAAGAAAGATCTATCTAGAAACTTGAAGTTAACTGTGTCAAATTCAAGTTTAGGGGAGGATTGTTAGGAATATTGTAATAGATAGTTACTACTAGTAGGTATGTAGTTCCTACTGGTAGAGTAAAAGTTCCTGCTGGTAGGTATGTAGTTCCTACTGGTAAGGATAATGTTATAGTTAGTGCTGGCAGATCAAAAGTTATTCCTGCTGGTAGAACAATATTAGTCCTGGTAGTATTATGCTTACTCCGAGTTGATAGTATAGTTAGTTAGTGATAAGGATATGCATGAGATATCCTAGGAAGTGATAATACTTATCTCTTTAGCGAGTCTTAGGTAACAGGTTGTTAGGGTTTCATGAGTATTTAAGAAACCTACGGTCATAGATGAAAGGGACGATCGAAAAACACTTTTATTATTAAGTAATTCTTCTTTAGCACTATTGTTTATTTTCTGCATGAACAATAGATTGTGTTGTTAGACTCTCACAGAGTTACTTTTGATTACATTAGTACTCTATATCCTTCACAGGCTTAAAAGATCTATCTAGGGCTGAGACCTACAGTGACACCTATAATCCATTATGGAGAAGTCACCCAAACCTTAGGTGGAGACAACCCCAAAATCCTTAAAATAATTTTTGAAACCCACCTAACCGGTTCCAACCTAACGGTTCAATCCCAAACCGTTCCTTTAATAATCCTCGAAGCTTTAACAATCAGTCAAATCTATAAGGATTGGTATCCAACTTTATGGCATCTCAAGATGCTAGATTGTCCATGTTTGAAGACGATTTCAAACGACAACAAGGTAAGATGACCAACAAAATCGACACAAGGTTGATGATCATCACCGATCAAATAGTGGGCACACTACCTAGCGACACGGTTAAGAACCCGAAACTGAGTACTTATCTAGTTTTGTTTGCTCGTTCTTACCCAACTGAAGACCCGTAATGCTCAACCATTGTCCATGGTTTGATCAATGCCATCACAGTATGTCCTAAGCAACCAAACGAACCCCAAAACGATGAATCGGAAGAAAAAGAGTGTGGAAAAGAGGGGAACCCCGAAGTTACCAATCCATGGTACATAATGAAGAACAAAGGGATACACCGCAACTGGGGTCTAAAGGCATAGCTATTGATAATTTAGGGCCTAGCAGGAATGGCGATGGAATAGAATGGCTAGATGTTGAAGAGCCTCTAGATTTAGTTGACACAAGTGAGGAATCGGTTTATGAATCACTGATTAAAGAAATGCCTAAGTGCTCGCTCAATTATGACTTTAGGATAAAAAAGGGTGACCCAAGAAACCTTAAAATTCCCTGCATGATTGGACATAAATTTACGGCTAACGCATACATTGATGTCGACCTACCCATGAACATAATGTCCTTGTCCTATTATAACTCTATTAGAAAGAATGGATATGAGTATATGGGAAGAAATTTCGTAGGGTTAGGAAGGTATATGCACGTATTTGTAGAAAACATGAGTTACGTCATAGATTTCACCATCTTGGAAAGTATTGAGACTAATATTAATCCTAGCTTATCAAACGTAGTATTTGGACGGCCCTTTGTTGAGATCGCCTGCCTAGCTATAAATAGGAAATACGAGTTAATGACTTTCATGGATGGGATTAAAGAGATTACCTTTAAAACACCATATAAGGACCTAGAGAGGATTAAATTGTCTAGCGAGGGTCATGACTTATTATCATCTTGGGTAGTACTCAGTGAGGACGACTATGATACAGGATGTAGGAAGCCATCCGACTTAGAAGATGGGTTTTATAGAGACACCATTAAGCTCAGACCCGAATACCTAATAGGAATGGACGATGAAGGAGAAGTCACGTAAGAACGTGTGACTTCTAGTCTAGCTACAAGACTCGTAAATAAAGAAAAGCGCTTTTTGGGAGGCAATATTTACTTTTCCAACATATTAGGAGTGTCTAGTGTGTTTTAACTATTTATTGTTTGATTTATTATGTTTGAATTATTTTGTAATCATTCTTTGTTTGTTTGTAACTTCGCCTTATTTGCAATCAAAGGTATTTTGCATCAAAATAAGTATAGGGGAATTATCCGTTTCTAGAACCAAATTCAAGCATTTAAAATAAATTGTTTATTTTCATTCGCGTCAATTTCGAGTCATATGATTGAATTGTTAATTCTCAGGTTTTTATGCAGCATTTTGTACAGGAAAATAACTTATAAGAATGAGTGCAGGAAATTTTTCATCAAAAACGAAAAATGAGTTTTCACAGAGTGTGGAGACGGCGTAACGAGTTACACGCGACGCCGTCACCACGACACCTGTGACGGGGTCTGGATATTCCTGACGGCGTCAACGCCCAGTTACAGGAAAACTCAAAATTTTATGTATTTTTGAAAATAAAACATGTACAACACTTAAGAAAGCTGTAATTCTTTTATAAACCTGCAAAACCATGAGTTTAACAATTCTCTCATCCAATCTTTACTGCTTTATATAGTCAACCCTAATTTCACATTGTATATTATTATATCGCACATTTTATGCTAGGTGTAGTTTTCTTTGTCTTTGATTACATGTTATATTTGATAAGAAGAAGCTTGGAAATTCTTAGGAAATTTCATTTGATGATTCTTGGAAGACGATTTAACTAGTTATTACATGTTTCTTCTCTATTATTAAGCAAACCAGGGGAGTACTAGTTTCTTTTACTTGTTTTCTTTTCCCTTTAATTCATTTTTTTGGGTACTTCTATAGAACATTGGGGACATTGTTTGATGACATCAAATAACGTCTATTTTATAGCATCATTTATCCCACGTATTTAACCTATTTTGTATAATTATTGTAAAGAATTGTTACTTAATCGTTTATATTTAAGAATTGTAGTAATTACAGAGTACTTGGTGAATATTAGCAAAAGGCGCGCATTCTAGAACTCAAATGAAGATATTTTGAAGATTTACTATTCTGACTACCAATACGTCGTATCCATCAAGGAAGATACGGCGTATCCGTGCGTGCACTCACCAAAGACTACAAAGGAAAGAAGATCAATACTTCGTATCCAGAAGAAGTCAATACGCCGTATTGAAGATATAGTATGTGAATATTCTGGAAGATATCAGACGTGGTCCCTACTCCAAGAAACTCCAATACGCCATAGCCAATCTCTTAGATATGCCGTATCGAACTGACTTCCTAACCCTATAAATACAAAACTCAAATACGAGTTTTAAGTGTGCAAAATCATATTCTCGATACCTAAACCATAAAAGTCAATTTTCAGAGGAGAAAAAGAGCTAAAGAGGTCTTGCAACGCATTCTAATCCATATAAGACAACGTGTAATTTCTTATACTTTTGTAATCCTTTAGTTTTTGGTATCATTCGTTAACTCGGTTAGTTTACCTTGGCTAAAACAATTACTCTTGTATTAATTATGATGTTTGAAGGCTAATACCTTAAGGTATTAGCCATTATTATGAAGATCTGAATGTTTGGTTTTGTTTATATCTCGATTACTTAATTTATTGTTGCATGCTTGTTTATGTTTATCAATTTATACTTGTTTACGTGCTTTTGTATGTGACCTATCATTCAACTGGATCTAGTGATACGGACCAAGTAATCTAGAGTATGGGATAGCTCTCCATATAGTGATTTATACATCTAGAATCATAGGATCACAAATATTGTCCTGCTAAATCTGTGTCTAGGATACGCTTCGGGCTTAACTAGTTAATTGGATATTGCCTTTGGTTTATTGAATGTGTTGACTAGTAGGTGAATCTAGATAATTCAACAAATAACGTTCTGATTACATTGGATAGTTGGACAAGTGGACTACTAGTGTATAAATTACCATTAAGTTGTAAGTGGGTAAAGTCTCTATAAGCTAGGGTTCAACAAGATCACCATTGCTTTAATCCCTAAGATAGATTATAATCAAGTAATAAGGATGCTTTATGCGGATGCTTTAATTGTACAGAATTAATGTGTCTAGGTCTTAGGATGAAGTCCCGCCTAAGTCTAAGAATGATATGCCTCTTCGAGATAAGTAATCATTGCACTGAATATCAATACCAATTCTTATCGGGTTAATATGGCTTATATGGTTTTCTATCATAAGGCTCGACCGCTCTTTTATCTTCTGTTAATTTGCATGTGTGGGTTAAAGTGTATTGAATTGATTATAGTCACCAAACAAACCCATGCTAGTCTCTCAAGCTGAAACCCCCCTTTTACCTGTTAGAATTAGGATTAGAACTATCATAGGATTAGCATAGGTTTGACTTAGATTAGAATTAACAAAATTAGATAACCAAAATATAAATAAATTGAGATATTTAACCTCGCTTCAAGTGTTCGACACCCTACTTACCACGAATCAACCACCTACCGGGTACACTGCCCGTTAAAGTGTTGTTTTTGGTTAAGTCGGAAAAATATAAATTTAAAACTTGAATCTTAAAAATAAAACACCACACAACGACATGTCAAATTTTTTGGCGCCGCTGCCGGGGAGTGAAAATTAATCTTGATTTTTATCTTATGTTTTGGTTTCTAACATTAGATTAGATCTAAACCTTAGGAGTAGTGTTAATTAGATTAGTTTATATTCTTGTATATTCTGTATATTTTGTATATTTGTTAGTTTAATTGTTTGCTTGTAAATTTGTGTGTTTAATTTAATTGTTTTGCTAATACACTATTCTGGTCGATAACTCGATACGGCGTATCCACTACCATCGAATACGGCGTATCCACCCTTTTGTCTAATACAGCATATTAATTAAACTGATGAATACGACGTATCCACTTCCATTGGATACGGCATACCGATCCTCTAGGAAAGAAACTAATTTAGTTTTCGTGCTAAAAAAAAATTCTATCTTTCTTAGAGCAAATCTGCTGATATTTTTACTATTGTTTAGGACATACTGATCAGAGCTAGGCTCGATTAAAGTAAGTTTTGACAGATTAAGGTAAGTTGACAAGTAGGGAAACATTTGCTACCTAATGATAAAGCAGATTATTATTCTGGGATTACAAGTATTACAGTTAATAGAAAAAATGCTTATGAACTGAAAGGGAAATTCTTGGATGATCTGCACAACAATGCTTTTAGTGGAACAAACTGGAAGGACGCAGTTGATCATATTGAATACTACTTGAAGATTATTGACCCAATCAAATTTTTTTTTTTAAACCCCCAATGGTAGATCATGATAAACTATGAGTTGTTCGTTTTCCCAATCTCATTGGCTGGGGTGCACGAAGTGGTTTGATAAGACAAAGAATAATCACTTGTTGTGTCGACTTAAACTGCTATTTTTTTAGGAAATCTACCTGCCTTCTCGCATCCAAGGGAAATAAACCTACTTTAATAAAATGGGACCCAGCCAATCTAAGATTCGAAGGCTGGTTGGCTACAAAGTTCGTAAACTATAAAACAATGGATATATTCACCAAAGGAGATTTGTGGGATTACTGGAAAATAGGGGTGATGAAATTGAGGTGTCTGATGACGAATCTTCCGATCTTGAAGAATACTAGAGTGATAAGGAAGTGTTGGAAACACGAAAAGTGTCGGTCACTTCCAAAGTTGTAATAGTCTTAGCTCGTAGTTAGTATAAGGATTAGATTAGTAATCTAGTCCGGCCCAAGGCCCATGGGTGGTCCAACTCCAGCCCATGGGCCGGCCAAGGTAGTATTTATACACCCTCTCCTTGTCTTGGAGAGGGTTGGTTGTTCATTTGGTTGTTCCATTTGTTTTCACACATTCCATAATACATTCATCCATTCCATCCAAGTTTCTCTCTAACAATCCAACCCACATATCACTTATTGTTCTTGGTTGATTCATTAGATTACTAGTATTCTACAATTGGTATCAAGAGCCATGGAGTGGTGTGTTTAGATTTGTGTGTTTGATTAGTGTTCAAAACCTTTACAAAGATCAAATTAGTGTTAAAATTTTTTGGCTTAAAAACCTTAAAGTTTTCATTTTTCTTGTTCCTATAGGGTTAGTAATACTAGTTGTACAAGAATTTTTGCTAAAAATCGTTAAAAATCGTGTTTTTTTGAGTTTTGAAAAGTTGTGTTTCGTAATAGCTAGGATCGAACTAGAGGGATCGAACAAGGGGTTCGAACGAGTCGATCGAACTAGTTATTCGAACAAGATAATCGAACGAGCGGATAGATCGAAGGATCGAACTAGCGACTTCTAGTGTTGATCGAACGAAAGATTTCTAGTTTAGATCGAATTAGCGTTCTTCACCAGTTAGGACCGAACTAGCCGTTCGAACGAGACGATCGAACTAGCCGTTCGAACGAGACGATCGAACTAGCCGTTCGAACGAGACGATCGAACTAGCCATTCGAACTAGAGGACCGAACCAGTGAAAATTTAATTCAAACTTAACAAACTCAATTTTAAATTACACGGTTATTTCGTTGACTTGTAAAATCCCGTGAAACAAACATTTGTCTTCCCGGTTTTGTCAAGAATCGTAAAATCCCGTGTAGTTTAATTCAAGACTCATCAATCACATAACAAACACAATTTCTTTCTACCACCGACCGATCAAATTGTAATCTTTTGATATCAAAATGACGTTCCTTGACTATTAAATTCACTTCTCTCTGGAGGTGACAACAAACCACCGATTGCTGGAAAAAACACTTGTATGATTCATGGAAAAGCATAATGGATATTTAATATGATGAATAGACACATGGAAGGGAATGATACTTGCATCTGTGAAAAAGGACCTACTTGTTTGGCACTCAATCACTGAGATGTGTAACGAGGCTAAAGGAATATGTTGAGTAACTCCAGCTGAAGCCATTCTAAGCAGATTGCGACTCAAAGCAATTAAACATCATCCTCAAGGTTACAACTGTAATCTATGCTATAGTGAGTCAAACATCGTGTAGAAAAAGGTCTTTGGGGAAATTAAATTGTTGATGCAGGAGCATCTTTGACCAAACAAGCAACGTGGAGTGCAAGTTGTATGATGAATTTGATAAGTTCACTACAAGAAAGGAGAGAGTTGCATGGAGTATTATTTGAGGTTTCACTCTGTTACTCATGATATGAACATTTACAGATGCAATTGGAGCAGTTTCAAGTGACACCAAGTTCTTAAACACTCTTCCTGATGAATGGAGCATAATTGCACTGATGTTAAATGGTAAAAGATTTGCACACTTCCATCGTTGATCAATTCATGCTCATCTTCAACACATGAACGACTTGCAATGAAGTTAGTTTATTGCTTGAACGCAACCCTGATCCTACTTGCTTTTAGTTGCATCTAATCAGGTTAACTCAACCAGCTTATAATCTCTATCTACACCTCACCAACAGTCTCTTTCTCAACAGCAAGTTTCACCTTTCACGTCTTCTCAGTTTCTTACTCCTCTATCATACATCATCATTACTCAACCACCTCTTTCAAGTACTTTCCAACAAATGAGTATAACTCCACCGTTCAAACAACGGTTTATTCTCAACAACCGTAAAATCCACAGTTGGATATGTCCCATATCAGCAGCAACAACTGAGTTTTCCCAACAGATTCCAAGCCTAGTTGTTCAGTATTCCAGAAGGGGGATGATCCGATTGATGCAATTATCACATGATGTCATTTTAGATGTTTGTTGTACATCTCGGTATCCTACCACCAACAAGCAGTAAGGAACTTCGTCATAACCCTCGTCAACAAGCTACCTATATGTTGGAAAAGTGACGGTGCAACCCTGTACTAGGGAAGACACACTTCTTATGCTGTGGAACAACAGAAAATACAAACTGGTGCACGTGGTAGCAAACGGGAAAACACGGACTGTTATATGTTACAATTGGCAAAGAGGGAGGGGTCCTATTTGCAAGGCAATGCTTAAAGCCTAAGCGAAAATGGGATGAGACATGGTTCAACGGATAAAGTGTTGTTGGTTCAAGGCTCAAGCAGGTGGACACGCTTTAAATGTGGAAGAGAAGAATTCTTGGAGATCCAGGACTCCCTGATGTTCAAATACTCTCTGACAGTCATCAATCAAATGCTGCTTTTAAGCCGATGATCTGGATGCATATGTTCTGATAGTGATTGAACTACAATTCAGCCAATTTGCTTCTCATGGCCAATATCTCCAAAAAAAAGGGAATGGATCAGATGCAATCACTGGAAGTGAGGTACACAATCAAGATAATCTGAACTATGACTTACTCCATCAAAGTGAGCAGATCATGATGTCTTCTGAACAGTCTAATGATGTGAGTCAGTCAGAAACTGATATAATCAGTGATAGCAATATCATTCCTTATTCTCAGTATCTGAGTGATCACACAGGAAACTGTTCAGAATTCTAAACTCTTATGCTCAAAAGTTGTCATGATATAGTCTATGTTTGAACCAAATACCTACCCAAAGTGAGCATTGGCTCACTGGTAATAAAGCGTTGACTAACCGAGCTTGACAGATATAAAGAAGGATTAAAGATTTGAAAGAGAAACAAAATGTTGAAAACAATTTTTCAGGATCAAATGAACAGTTTGACGAGATTGTACATCTTAAGAAAAATCTTTTCGAACAAGAGCAAGAAAAGGATTGTTTAATGAAAACAGTTTCTGAACTCAAAAATAAGTTGAAATTAGAAGAAAACAGAAATATTGAAAGAGAAATTGATTTAGAAAAGAAAATTAAGCACTTGACTACATCATTTTCAAAGAGGTCAATTGCGCATATGTTCTATGTATGGACTAAATACAAAAAATATCCGTTATGATCATTCCTCGAAAACAAGCTATCGGTTTTGAAAACCTTTCTGTCTGAGAAGCTCGGGAGTCAAAGCCAAGTGTATGATGGGAATACCATTCTCAAAATGGAATCCTATTGAGGTACCTGACTTTGATGGAAACCAAAAGAGCTAAGTGAAAAGAGTCGTTCAAAAATGATTTTGAAAGAACAAGATCCATTGTTTGAGAAATATTAAAGTGAAACAAAAACTCTACATTATGCGATTCTTAATAACGAGTACTAAAAACGATTTTTTTTTTTTATTCGACAGACTGAGTTTTGTATAGTGAACATGTATTGGAAAGCGATTCGGTCCACCTTTAGACCATCTATTCTTCAAAAGTCATAGTTGTGGTTCAAAAGAAATTTTTTCCTACGTAAGTATGGTGAATTACAAGCTTTGAAAAAGCTCAAAACACCATCATCAATGCTTTGATCAGGTTGTCAGAACGAACCAATGCTACAAGCTAGTCATGAGGGCGGTGGGGGTTTGAACATACAAAGGTTGTTTTCGGGATGAAATTATTAGTTTGTAAAAGAATTTAAAGATATCATCACTACTTCAAACCATATTGGTTGAAGAGCTTGCTGATGTCCAAAAAGTCTTTTATCAAATGGAACAGGCTGTCGAACAACATTGTCCAGAACTTTTGAATTGAAAATGAATCAAGTTTTGAGTGAAAACGAACGACTCTCTGGAAACAGCTATGATAAGGATATTGTAAAGAGATGTTGTGAATTTATCTGTGAATGCAAATGGTGAAAATGTGACTGAATGTCAAAAGTGTCTCGAACTTGAGACTGAGCTTGTCAAGAAAAAGGATTTTGTGGATAAAGAAACATACGATAATCTTTGCAAGTGTTTTACAACTCTTGAAAAACATTGCATCACTTTGGAAGCCGATTCACAACTTAATCATGAAATTTTTCAACAAGAAAACAGTGTTTTACATCAAAATGCTCCGAGTTTTACACAGTTGTTCGAATTAAGTGAATTGAAAGCTCAGTCTCAAGCAAAAGACACAGTAATTGTCAAGTTGAAAGAGCAAATTAAGTCCTTAAGAGGAAATGGGGAGGATAGCTCAGTCAAAATGGACATGGATGAAATAGAGACACTTAACATAGAATTGGAACATAGAGTGACAAAACTTTATTATGAGAATGAGCATTTGAAACAGACTTATAAGCAACTTTATGACTCGATTAAGCCAAAACGTGTTCAATCAAAAGAACAATGTGATGAATTAATCAAGCAAGTCAATATAAAGTCTGGGGAGATTTCTGATTTAAATGCAAAACTTCAGGAACAAGGATTGGTCATAGCTGCCTTAAAAAATGAGTTAAGGAAACTTAAAGGAAAAGCGATAGATAACAAGGAGACTGTGACTCACTCTGTTGATCCAAACGTGTCTAAGGCTAACATGGAACCAATAACACCTAAGTTGTTGAACAAAAGGACTGCTCACTCTTCGTATATTAAGCATACACAGGAAGAAGCTTTCGTCCTTAGGGATATAGTCGAACATGTAAAAGCAAATTATCCTCAAGATCCACTTTTAGAGTCTGCCTTTAGTATACCAATGTAATTCAGGATTTGCTTTACAAATAAGTTGATCATGCCCTAGCTCAAAATTGTGGTCCTCAATTAATATTGAGGTCATACCGAGGAAAAAGGACAAGCAAGTTAGGTTTGCCGAAACACTCACACTAACAGAAAACACAAAACCAGCCTCGACTTCAAACATAGTTTCTAACAAGCGTGTGTTGCATTCTACAGGAGTAAGACATTCTACTAGTGCTAGCGGATCACAGCCTTCAGGCAATACATGATTGATAGGATTCTACAACCCCATGATAGTAATTTGAAGGAAAAAGTGAAGCTCACCTAGGAATGTTAAAACTGTTTGAATAAAAAAGAATGGTGCTGTTAATGTTAAGGGATCTGCGGTTGTGCAGAATCTCAAGAAACAAGATAATTCTGATTCTGTCTGTGTTAACAGTAATGATTGCATGTTCATTGGATACACTTGTGTGATTCTAATGCTGTGAATGTTGTGAATTGTGCTAAATCTAAGAAGCAGTAAATCTAAGAAAAGTTAGTTTGGAAACCAACAGAAAGGTGTTCACTCAGATAGGGATATATTTGGAGACCTTTCGGTCGGACCTTCACTATAGTAGGAAAATGCGTGCCCCTTTACACTAGGGATTACCACTATATTGAAGTGCCTTCAGGAAATCCAATAGTTTAGACTATGAAATAACCTAACTGTGGTTAAATTGGTATAATCACAGAAACCTAGGAAGAATAAGAAAATGCTGAGGTCTGTTCGCAAAACTAGGTTTTAAACATGTTGCTATAACAAACAGGAACCCCGTAATTCTCTGGCGGACCCACCAAAAAACCAATTTCCATTACTTCTCTAAATGAATGCCGGTCGGTCCCAATAGTCTCTGGTTTGGATTCGGTTGCTCGATAGCACATGACGGGAGATCGTCTCAGCTCACCAATTGCGTCAGGAATTTCCTAGGTCAGTTAAATTCAGGAATCGGATCAAGTGCAAAGATAATGGGTTTTGGAGACTATCAGATTGGGAAATGTTACAATTTCAAGGGTTTATTAGGTGAAGGACTTGGCATAATCGATTTTTCTGTGGGACAATTCTGTGATTCAATCTGAAGTGGCTTTTCGTCAACACAAGTGCTTCATTCAGCAATCTAGACGTGTGGATTTATTTTTGACGGGATCTTGAGGGGATAACCTTTATACTCTCTCTCTAGGGAATATGATGTCATCCTCTCCTATTTGTCTATTGTCAAAGGCGTCTAAAACCAAGTCTTGGTTATGGCATCGTCGTCTCTCTATTTGAACTTTGGTTCTATCAATCCATCTGGCAAGACTGGACTAGGTACGAGGTCTCCCTAAGCTCAAGTTTGAAAAGGATCACTTATGTTCTGCATGTGCATTAGGCAAAAGTTCAAAGAAACCCCACAAACCCAAATCTGAAGATACCAATCAAGAAAAACTCTACCTGTTGCATATGGATTTATGTGGGCCAATGCGTGTCGCGAGTGTCAATGGAAAGAAGTACATCCTCGTTATTGTCGATGACTACTCTCGATTTACTTGGGTAAAATGCTTGCGATCAAAAGATGAAGCTCCAGCTTTTATTATCAACTTTTTAAAGATGATCCAAGTACGGCTTAAGGAAACCGTTCGTCGCATCAGAACAGATAATGGAACTGAGTTTGTTAATCAGACATTGCGTGAATATTATGAGAAGGTTGGCATCTCTCATGAAACATCAGTTGCACGCTCTCCACAGCAAAACGGTGTTGTTGAAAGACGAAATCGTACGCTAATCGAAGCAGCACGCACTATGTTAATTTATGCAAAAGCTCCTTTATTTCTATGGGCCGAAGCGGTTGCCACAGCCTGTTATACCCAAAATCGTTCCATGATACGTCGTCGTCACGGTAAAACACCATATGAGCTTTTACACGACAAACCTCCCGATCTATCGTATCTACATGTGTTTGGTGCACTTTGCTACCCAACGAATGATAGTGAGAATTTGGGCAAGTTACAACCAAAGGCTGATATTGGTATTTTCATTGGATATGCACCCACAAAGAAAGCATTCCGGATTTACAACAGACGTACCAGACGAATAATTGAAACCATTCATGTTGATTTTGATGAGCTGACCGCGATGGCTTCTGAACACAGCAGTTCAGGACCCGCTCTTCATGAAATGACTCCTGTATCAATCAGTTCAGGACTCGTGCCAAACCCTCCTTCTTCAACACCATTTGTACCACCTTCGAGATCTGACTGGGATTTGTTGTTTCAACCAATGTTTGATGAGTCACTTAATCCCCCACCTTATGTTGATTTACAAGCACCAGAAGTCATTGCTCCTATTCCTGAAGCAGTTGCACCTGAACATGCTGTATCAACTGGTTCACCTTCCTCAACTACAGTTGATCAAGATGCACCATCACCAAGTAACTCTCATACAACACAAGAAACTCAAACTCCTATTATTTCTCATGATGTTGAAGAAGATAATCATGATATTGAAGTTGCACATATGGGTAATGATCCGTACTTAATATGGGTAATGATCCGTACTTTGGTATTCCAATTCCAGAAGTTACTTCTGATCAATCCTCATCATCAGATGTTATTCATACAATTGTGCCTCCCGATCACCAAGTTTCTGAACACAATAGCAAATGGACTAAGGATCACCCACTTGAGAATATAATCGGTGCTCTCGACAGACCAGTTTCCACACGACTACAACTCCATGAACAAGCCTTATTCTGCTACTATGATGCCTTTCTCACATCAGTCGAACCTAAGAACTACAAAGACGCTTTAACTCAAGCATGTTGGATTGAAGCTATGCAAGAGGAACTTTATGAATTTGAACGTCTGGAAGTTTGGGAACTTGTTCCTCCTCCTGACAAAGCATTTGTCATCTCTCTTAAGTGGATCTATAAGGTTAAGCTTGATGAGTTAGGAGGTATTCTGAAAAATAAGGCTCGATTGGTCGCTCGTGGTTATCGCCAAGAAGAGGGAATCGATTTTGAAGAGTCATTCGCTCCGGTTGCAAGATTAGAGGCTATACGAATTTTTCTAGCATTTGCTGCTCATATGAACATGGTCATCTATCAAATGGATGTGAAAATTGCATTTCTAAATGGTAATTTGCGGGAAGAAGTTTATGTTAGCCAATCGGATGGATTTGCGGATCCAGACAAACCTAATTATGTGTACAAGCTTAAGAAAGCTCTTTATGGGTTGAAACAAGCTCCACGCGCATGGTATGATATGTTGTCTTCATTCCTGATATCCAATGACTTCTCCAAAGGCTCAGTGGATCCTACTTTGTTCATCCGTAGAGAAGGCAAGGAACTTCTACTGGTACAAATCTATGTCGATGATATTATCTTTGCTGCCTCTACTCCTGAACTTTGTGATCTATTCGCTAAAATAATGTGTTCAAAATTCAAGATGTCAATGATGGGTAAAATCTCATTTTTCTTAGGACTACAGATTTCTTAAAGTCCCAGAGGCATCTTCATAAACCAATCTAAATATGCTCTTGAATCACTAAAGAAATATGGCTATGAATCTTGTGACCCAGTGGATACTCCCATGGTGGAGAAGTCCAAACTGGATGAGGATAAAGAAGGGAAAGCTGTAGATCCATCACACTATCGTGGTATGATTGGCACCCTCCTTTATCTTACAGCCAGTAGACCTGACCTACAATTTGCTATATGCATGTGTGCCCGGTATCAGGCTCGGCCTACCGAAAAGCACCTAAATGCAGTAAAAAGGATCTTTCGGTATCTAAAAGGAACCGTACATCGGGGTCTTTGGTATCCGAAGGATTCTTCCTTTGCACTAACAGCATTTGCAGATGCGGATCATGCTGGTTGTCAAGATACACGCCGTAGCACATCTGGCAGTATACAACTTTTGGGTGATAGACTTGTAAGCTGGTCGTCTAAAAGGCAGAAAAGCGCTGCGATATCCAGTACGGAAGCTGAATATATTGCTTTGTCCGGTTGTTGTGCTCAAGTCCTTTGGATGAGATCACAACTTACCGACTATGGCTTTGGATTCAATAAAATTCCAATGTACTGTGATAACAAAAGCGCTATTGCCTTATGCTGCAACAATGTTCAACATTCCAGATCCAAGCATATAGACATCAGGTTTCACTTCATCAAGGAGCATGTTGAGAATGGTGTGATCGAACTTTACTTTGTCAATACGGAATATCAATTGGCGGACATCTTCACTAAAGCTCTTGGCCGAGAAAGAATTGAATTTCTTATCAACAAGCTGGGAATGCGGAGTTTTACGCCGGATACTCTGAAACAATTGGCAGATGAAGTTGATGAATAGTGGTGGTACCTATTCAAATATCCTGTATAATAAGTAAATACTTAAAATCATAAAAACACAAAAAGATTTTTATTTTCATTTTTATTTTTTTAAAATTTTATAAAACCAAAAGAGAAAAATATAAAATCAAAAAAACCAAAAAGATTCTCATTTTATAAATCCTTTATAAAAACAAAATACAAAATTAAAAAATAAAAAAAATTCAAAAAGAAGTTTTTCAATGGCATGTCTTTTGCAAACGATAATATTTACGTCCCTAGAAATGTCTTTCAATAAAGACACGTGGTCATAAATAAAGTTCGTGCAAAAGTTCAAATGTTTTTTCAAAACATGCCATATGGCTTGCTATTATTTCAGATAGAACATGTCGTCTAAAAGACAGTTGTTCCTAACAACGGGAATTTCTTCTTCGGGCATGTCACGACTTTAGACCATGCAAAGGCCTTGTGATTACTGCATACAACCCGTGCTTCCAATTTCCATAAGTGTACGTTCAGTTCATCTATGTGAATAAAGTAAAGAGAAATCTTAATTTATCTTTGTGTTGTTGTTGTGCACATACAAAAATATTCATCATACTGAAAATAATTTTCAATGATACATTATGACTTCACAAACAATTTCTACAGCTCATTAAATAAGAAAACGGTTCCTTGTTTTGAGGGGGAGAGAATGTCAAATTTCTTTGTCATGATCAAATGAGCTGTCAAAAGGGAAAAATATTTTCAAACGATAACGTAATATCTCATGATAGAAAGTTAATTAAGTTTAACTCGATTGTGCTTTATGTGTTACTTGTTTTATGCCTTTAGGGTGTAGTTTGCTAAATTATGTCTATAGGTATGAGAGTATAAAACATTAAGGACCATGTGTGCTATTTGTTTAACTTGAATATACCTTATAAAACCTAATTTGCAAGATTAATAAGTAGTGTTAAGATGAGGGGCCAAATGTGTCAAAGTTAAACTTGGTTAATAACATTCCCACCCCCACCCATTAGAGTCACTGTTCTCCACACACTCAAACACACACACGAACACTTTCCACTCGAATCACATCAAACAAGCTAATTCACTCCGTTTCATCTCGAAGGTATAACTGAAATCTTGATCTTCTTCACCTAATCAACTCGAATCCCAAAGGAATTGAACGGTTTCACCACACTTGATTGAAGTTGCCCTAATTATAAAATTAGGGTTCTTAAAATCAAACTGTGGTTAAATCCTTAAATTGATTGAGGGCTTTTGTAGTATTAGGTGTAATACATGTATAGGTTAGTCAAGTTTTATTATTTGGTATGATTTAATCTTCCTCTTGACTGTTTTGTGCTCGAATAAATAGAAATATGAATAAATGTTATATATTTTTGTGAGATTGTTATAACATGGTTTCCTGGATATGCTAGAGTAGTGGTAAAACTTGATTAAAGCATTAACTGTTAGGATCGATCTAGTACAACCTTAAGAAACCGAACTATCAAAATATGTATGAATCGAACGAGTATAAAACCATATGGACCGAACTAGTAACTTGTTGTGAATCGAACGAGTGTGTCCTAGTAAGGACCGAACGAGCGTATGAAAGTGAGGACCGAACGAATGACTAATTGTTTGGACCGAACGAGTGATTGCACACATGGACCGAACTAGTGAATCATCGTAAGGACCGAACGAGTGAGTACTAGTAAGGACCGAACGAGCGTCTGATAGTGAGGACCGAACGAATGACTAATTGTATGGACCGAACGAGTGACTGCTGGTGAGAACCGAACGAGTAATTGCAAACATGGACCGAACGAGTGTTTGAGTATATGGACCGAACGAGTGATATTTAGTGGAAACCGATCAAGGTGTTTCTTTGAGGACCAAACGAGTGAAGTTATCAACACTCAACCAATTTTTTGACATAACACACTTAAGATCAGATTTTTTTCTAACTAAGATTAAATTAAACATATCTCTTAGTTTAAAATAGACAGTAAAAGCTTGACAAAACCAAGGTTAACTACATTCAACTTAATTGTTAGGATAGGTGCCTTTGTCTCATACGCTATTAGTCTATCTAAGATGATTGATCTTCAAAAGTGCTAAAAGTCATAAAGGTTCTCATGAATAAATGATTGTGTCTTCTTATAAACTGCACTCACTCTTTCTTAAACAGACTCATGGAAATCTCAATAGCGGATCAGATTGCATTGGATGATGCGTTAGTGGCTCCTGCTGACCGACTTAAGATTGGTAAATGTAATCTTCGCTTAAGCTCGGATGTCACATCAAAGGGAACAACTCCTTCAAGTATTTCCTACGATGTGTTAAAACGCACCCTTTCTACCAGGCATTCCCCAAGTCACTCTGAGATGCTCCAGAAGATTCTATAATGCAAGAACTCTGGGACTCTGCTTATGTTCATTAACCGATCTGTCAGATTTCAAGCTGAATAACAAAAAGCACATTCTTGGACTTATCAATTCAGAGACATTCTTCTAATTTGCCCTAAAGTCGGTATTAAGAAAGTTTGAAGAACCACCTCTTTTAGAAGGAGATTCTACATTTCTAGCCAGTCTTGGTCACTCTGGAGAAATAAGGAAGATCACTGACGTCAATGTCAATAAACTGCATCAACCCTGGAGATCATTTGCTGCTATCATCAACAAATGTCTCAGTGGTAAACCATCCTATGACAGTCTTCGTCTTTCTCAAGCTCAAATCTTGTGGGGTATGTACAATAAGAAGAATGTTGATTATGCTTATCTTCTATAGGAGGACTTCATTTACCAGATTGAGAACAAAAATACAAAGAAGGGCAATGCGATGTACTATCCTCGGTTCACCAAGTTAGTCGTCAACTTTGTCATGGATAAAGATCCCTCAATTCCTCGAAGAAACAAGGTAAATTGGCATTATGCCAGAGATGACCCAATGTTCACAACAATCAATGTCATCTCAAGGAATGAAGACACTCAGTTGTACGGGACTATCTTGCCAGTAGCATTAACCAACGAGGACATCCGCAACTCTGAATCATACAAAGAGTATTATGCTATTGCTTCAGGAACAATTCCTCCAAAGACAAAAGGAAGTAAGAAGAAAGCTGATACAGATACAACCACTAAACAGAAGCCTCCCACAGTCCCCAAAGAAAAGAAAGAAAAGAAGTCTGGAAAAGGGAAGCAGAAGGCTAAAGAGTTGGAGACTATTTCTGAGGCGGTTTTGACAGAGACTGAGCAACTCAAGATAATCACTAAAAGAAGCCGTAAAGAAACTCACAGCTCTCATGCCAGTGGTTCTGGTGCAGATGAAGGAACTGGTTTTACACCAGGGGTTCCCGATGCACCTGATTATGACTCAGAGGATGATATCTCTTGGAAATCAAGTGACGATGATCAAGATGATGAGAAAGCTCAAGATGATGAAGATGAAGATAAAAATGACGTTAATGAGACTACACAGGATGATGAAGATGATGATGAACATGACGATGATGAGAAAGCTCAAGATGATGATGATGAAGAACAGACTGAATCAGAAGATGATGGTGATGATTTTATCCATCCAAAGCTCACAACTCATGATGATGACATAATACATGAAGAGGAAACTGATGAAGATGATTCTTTCGATCCTACAATTCACACACCCTCTCGTATTTCATCATCAGATGACGAAGATAGTGACAATGAAGTTGAAGGAACGAATGTTGAAGGAGCAAAGTCGGATGAAGATGCTACATATGAAGAGGATCAAGGAAATGAGGCAGTCGAAGATACCAATACCAATCTTGATGGAAGAGATGATGTAATGACAGATGTTATATTACCCCAGGTTCAAGCAACCCAGGAAATTGAAGACACTCATGTGACCCTAACTCCGGTAAATCCTGATGGTCAACAACAGAGCTCGTCTGTATCATCTGGCTTCGTCTCCAACATGCTGAATCCAAACCAAGATACCGGTGTTGATGATATTTTTGGACAACATACTGAAGCCACCTCTCTAATTGATACTCCTGTAACAGCCATCATGGAGCCATCCTTCACTGCACAAACCAATCGCCCTCCAACACCGAATCCTCTCGTCATTCAAATTCAACAACCACCAATTCTGACACCGGCTACTACTACAAGCTCCTCGCTACAAAATCTTCCTAACTTTGCTTCGTTGTTTGGCTTTGATTACAGACTGAAAGCGTTAGAAGACAACTTCTCGGAACTCAGACAAACAAATCAATATGCTGAAGCGCTCTCCTCCATTCCTGGCATCGTTGACCATTATCTGGCAAATAAAATGCAGGAAGCAGTAGATGTTGCAGTCCAACTGAAGTATCATAGAATTCGAGAAGAGTCTAATACTGAAAATCAATAATTCCTTGATTCAATAGATGAAGGAATGAAGAAAGTAATCAAGGAACAAGTCAAGAAAGAAGTCTCCAAAATTACTCCAAAAATTGAGAAGTTAGTAAACGAACAACTCGAGTCTGAGGTTCTGGTACGATCATCAAAGGAAGCCAAGACGTCTCATGCTGTAGCTGCTAATCTTTCAGAACTAGAGCTGAAAAAGATCTTAATTGACAAGATAGAAGCTAACAATTCTATCAACAGGTCGGACATTCAAAGGCAGCTCTACAAGGCATTAGTCGATGCATATGAGGCCGACAAAATTCTGCTAGATACTTATGGTGATACAGTCACAATAAAAAGACCTCAAGATAGAGCAGATGATGATCACGAACCCTCCGCTGGAACAGACCAGGGGTCTAAAAGAAGAAGGTCAGGAAAAGAACCTGAATCTACCAGTGCTCCAAGAGATCTGACAACCACGACAACAGGAAAGACTACAATAGGTTCTAAGACTCACAAGCAATCTGCTAGCTAATCTGCTCCGGTAGAGGAAACTATGCAAACTACAGATGTATTTGAAGCACCTGCACACCAGGAGTTTGAAACAAGTGTCCATGATGAACAAGCAGAAGAAGAGGTCCAACATCTTCCTGACTGGTTTCAACAACCAAAACGACTACCTTCTCCTGATCATGCATGGAACAAGTCTGTACCTGCCGTTCATGAATCTGTCCAACCTTGGCTAAGCAATCTGACAAGAAGACAAGACCCTCGAGAGTCATTCGATGAGCTAACAAACACTACATTTGACTTCTCCGCTTTTGTGATGAACCGGCTAAATGTTAAAACACTAACACCTGAATTGTTAGCAGGTCCAACATTTGAGCTGATGAAAGGAACATGCAAAAGCCTGACTGAACTTGAATACTTTTGTGAAGAAGTCTACAAAGCCACAACAGAAAAATTGGACTGGATCAACCCCGAAGGCCGCCAATATCCTCATGATCTGCGACAGCCACTACCGTTGGTTCCAAATTCTCAAGGTCGTCATGTTATACCGTTTCATCACTTCATCAATAACGACCTTGAGTACCTACGTGGTGGTGAGTCAAGCCGCAAGTACTCTACTTCAGTTACGAAGACCATGGCTGCAGATTACGGGCATATTAAATGGATAGAAGACTTAGTGCCCAACTCAATGTGGAGCCAAATGATAGTCAAATATGACAAATTCGCTCTCTGGGGAATCTCACATTGGGGCAAAAAGCGAAGACAGTTCTATGCATTTGCGACCACAAGGGAATCAGCTCGTGATGTCTACTCAAAAAGAAGAATTATTGCTGTCACAAAGGTGGAAATAGTCGAATGGCATAACTACAAGCATCTTGACTGGATCACTGTACGGAGGGATGACGACATTCTTTACAAGTTCAAAGAAGGCGACTTCCAAAGACTTCGGATCCAAGACATTGAAGACATGCTGCTTCTTCTCGTACAGGGAAAAGTGACAAATCTCAACGTTGAAGAACGTATTGCATTTAATGTCTCTTTAAGAATGTTCACAAGAAGTGTGGTCATCCAAAGGCGTGTGGAAGATCTTCAATTGGGTGTTGAAAGCTATCAAAAGAAGCTCAACCTCACAAAGCCTGACACGTACAGATCCAATCTGAGAAGACGAGACGCTTATACACCATACTCCGATCCCAGAGGATTCATCTATGAGAACAAAGACAAGAAGAACAGATTGATGCGCATTGACGAACTACACAAGTTCAGCGATGGTACTCTCGATGATGTTCGGACTGCTCTAAATGATCGCCTCAAGGGAATTAGAATGGAGTATCTGCCTCAGACTTTTTGGAGCCAACGTGACAAAGCAAATGCAAGAGCTACGATTTAGGCAATTGACAAAAGGCTAAAGACAAGGAGGATAATACGGAGTTTGGAGAGATTTGTTGGTGAAAGACCATACGGGGGTGACTTACGGCTACTTCAAAGGACCATATGATTTATCATATGTTGTTCTCATCTTAAAAAGGTCAATCCTCGTAAATAAATTTATCTTGTGAATATGTTAATTACTAGTGTAGATTTTTTGGTGAAAAATAAGATGTGCTCGAGTACAAATTTTTCAAGAATTTCTTAGTAAATTCAAAAACTTTCAAATAATTGTACTCGGCACCATCTTATAATCCCTCACAAGTTGAGGGGGAGCAATAACATGTTCCAATCTGCTAGCATATATCATTTTGTCCCCGAACGGTTAATCAATTGATATCCAAAATATCAAGGGATTAACATTTTGGATAAGGGGAGAAAATGTGATTAACCTGGACTTAATGTATATTGACAGAAGTGATCAAATAAAATGGACTCAATGCACTCCACACCTAGCATGTACTACGATTACGATGCACATGTTAAGGGGGAGCTTTTAGTGATGATGAAAAACTCTCAAAGTGTAAATCTTTTGATATTTATATCAAACACTTTGATTGAAATTTTCAATGTTTTTGGAAGGATTGTGATGTAATACCCAAAAGACCGACCATGTTCTTAAATTTATGAAGTTATAAGGCGGTTAGGCTTAGGTATTCAAATCCTATGATCCAGCCAAAACCGGAGGGATCTACCCAGGGATATCCACTAGTTAGTGTAGAAGTCCTTAGGTATGATTAAAAAGGAGAAAAAGTGAGAATAGGGAATAATGCCGACTGAGATGGAGCTAACACTGGAACAAACCCAACAAGGTGTTAGTTATGAAGTCTCGGTAAGCATTGAAGGGGTTGAAGAATGAAAAAGAAATGTAAGGATAAAGGGTGAAAAGAAAGAAGCCCTCCATACACTTAGGCAGAAACCGGGTCAATACATATGCTGTCAGAAACACTCAGGTGTTGTCTGACATTGAAGACAGTCATGGACCCAGTGACGCTATGCACAACCCTCCCTAGCCACTCAAGGTCTCTCAAAAGACTCTTGTTTCATTTCTCACGGAGATTACACGCATTTCTATCGACTTTCTCACTCCGAGTTAGTTGATATTGAAAAGGTGGCACTCAGCTCCAGCCTCCGATCACTAAAATTAAAAGTGCACTATTGAGTCTAGAGCCAAAAGAGATCATCCATAAATCTCATTAGGACACTTGTCAAATTATCCTTGCTAAGTCACACAATGTGAATTACAAGATACATCTTAAGAGTCCTTCGCATCCTTGTGATTTTGCCAGAACATCAGAGTGAATTCATTCACAATGAAGATGGAAATCCTACTTGAGTCAACATCAAACAAGCTCATGGTAGGTAACTTGTGCGATTCTTTATGAATCAAACTTGTGACAACTGGAAAGAAACGATGGTGCGATTCTATAAGAATCAAACTTGTTCCAGGATATGGATTGACGATTGATGATGAATTTTTGAAATGATAAACACTCTCGGTGTGTCACAAAAACAATTTTGTAAGTGATACACCGATTGATTTTCAAATCAATTTTCTATATCAATCGGTGAGATAGTAACTCACTGGTTCACTCTTATCGTGCTGTCTGCTTTGAGACGTTCCGATAACGAGAACATGCTGAGTACGATGAATCTAATACTTATGTGTTAGAAAGATTCAATACTTCAGCTGGAAATCCTGTCAAGAAGATTCTTCTTAAATTGAATCTATCTGATCACAGGTCGATCCTCACGGATCCGATGGGTTCTCCAACCAAACCTGGTCGAATGACAAAGCCATATTCGTCCCCCTGTTTTATTGCTAACTGTTTTATGCAGGCTATGTAAAATGGTGGTGGAGGTTCCTGATTCCAGCTGGCTCACAAGATTCATAACCACATGCTCATACCCGACCGACAAACATAAAGTCATCATGAAAGCTCAAGTACATGTTTCAAGACTTCCGCTACTCTGATACCACACATCTTTCTAGAAGTGTCAAAGTGTTAAAGTTAAAGAATTTCAAGAAAGATGCAACATTAAAGCTTTTCAAGAATGGTATGAGCATGTCGGTCCAGAAGTCACAAGTCCACAAGGTGGCAAAGTTACAAGTTGGCATAGAGATTATGCTTGGTTGATGATCTCAAGATACTCAAGATCACTATGTCAAATACACGTTCAAGGAACAAGCTCAAACCAAGAAGTCAATGATCACAACAACATATTCACAAGAGAAAGTCAAGAGTACGAGCTAAAGACTAGGGATAAAGCATAGTATGCTAGGCTTAAAGTTTGTAAATTGGAGTGACCTCCCTTAGGGGGAGATTGTTGGAAACACGAAAAGTGTCGGTCACTTCCAAAGTTGTAATAGTCTTAGCTCGTAGTTAGTATAAGGATTAGATTAGTAATCTAGTCCGGCCCAAGGCCCATGGGTGGTCCAACTCCAGCCCATGGGCCGGCCAAGGTAGTATTTATACACCCTCTCCTTGTCTTGGAGAGGGTTGGTTGTTCCATTTGTTTTCACACATTCCATATTCACACATTACATTCGATCCATGACCATCCAAGTTTCTCTCTAACATCCAACCCACATCTCACTTAATTGTTCTTGGTTGATTCATTTTAAGATTACCAGTAATTCTAACACTTAGAATGTCCATAAGCAATCTTGTAGATTAGATACATTACGACCTTCAACATCCATATAGCGTTGCTTTTTCCTATAGGCACCCATCCTGATGCTGAGGCACAGGATTTGATCATCAGTAAGAGCGTGTGTGCCATAGCCAGTGCTTGTCAGCAGGAGCATTAACATTAAACATCAGTCCGTTGTATCTGACACAGTCACATTTCAAGGAAGACGTACATACACAAAGCAGATGTTAGATGTGAGCAGATGCTTAGGAGTTAATCAATTATGGACTAAATTCAAGAAGAGGACACTTTGATCATATTTAAAGTGGTTATTAACAGATTTGGTCAACTCTTGAGTCAACGGAAGTTAACTCGTGGAAGAGAAGGCAAAAATGTAATGACACAAGATCGCAATGACCAAATCACAATGAACCAAATCGTAATTGCCAGCTGTGGTACTAGACAAGACGCAAGGGTTAAAGCACACTAGGCAAAACGCAATGGGACAAAACGCAGGCACCAAAACACAAGACACAAGATGCAATAGGTCAGCCAAGCAAAACGCATCCCATCAAAACGCAATGAATATTTTATTAAAAATAATCAAAACGCAGTTTATTCAAAACGCACAAGACAAGTCGTAACAAGCAAAACGTAAACCAACAAAAACGCAATGAATATTCTATTTAAAATAATCAAGACGCAGTCAATCAAACGCAGGAGAATATTTTTACAGAAATAATCAAAAAAACGCAGTCTAGTCAAAAAGCAACAGGCAAAAACGCAGCACGCCAAACGCATTCAGGCAAAAGCAATAGGCAAAACCGCAATAGGCAAAACGCAATAGTACAAAACACAGGAAACCTTATTATTCAAATACTAATCAAATGCAAGACATTTCCAAAAAATTTAAAAGTGGTCCTACATTATATACTAATGAGGGGTCTTAACAACAAAACGTAATTGATTGCGTTTTGTCCTGCATTGCCACAATATTATAATCAAACGCAATACCGTAGCACAACCGCAATCATCACAAACATAGGCAAAGACGCAAACAAGAATCATCCAACAAAACGCAACTAAGAACTACTACCGAAAAACGCAATCAGAACACTTCAAACTTCGCAAGATCAAACTACTACCAAGGCCTCCCAAGGCTAACTAGATCATAATACACGATCTATGCTACTCAGAAGACTATTTAACCAACATAGGCATCCATTACAAACATCGTATTATTTATGTTTCGACTTAAAAGACACATAATATGCGAAAATCATAAGGTTCTAAAATAGCTATTGGGGATTCAACTAAGACATCATAGAGGCATCATGTGAGATTTTTAAGGCTAACCCAACAATCAAAACTCAAAAGGAAACACTAACCAAGAAATAGATGATGAATAAGCACGAGAATCTACACAACGAGAGATTTAATGAGTTTTAAGCCAAGATGTTATAGATACGGCATATTTAGATGATAAAAAACACAAAACAAGCCTTACCAAACACAAAATAAAATCCACACGAAAGATCAAAACAGGCAAATCGCAAGAGTTGAGTTTTGAGATGAGAGAAAAATTAAGAGAAGAGTTTGACTATTTTTTTTTTGAGGTTTTGACCGAGTCAAGTCGCAAAGAGGTTTATATACCTAGGTCAAACTTTCAGAAAATAGCAATCTGCGTCCAATCATTTTCTACATACTTCTCATTTAAGGTTTAATAGTTACTAAGGGATTAATTAAATTGCATAAATAGCATAATTGGTCTTCTATGTATTATAAGTCTAGTAAAAAAAATAGCAATTAGCACATAAAACCCTATTACGGCACATAAATGACAACTTTGGCTTTTTGAGTTAACATATATTTAACTCCCCCTCAAAATGTAACCCCGTTAGATACAAAACCTTTCTTAATTATTTATACGATGTATAAAAATGCCCGTTAGATGTCATAAATTTTTGAAAATAATCTCACTCCCTTATCAATGACCCGTTTTTTCTATGAAAGAGCTTAGTCGTTGATTTGAGTAGCAAATTTAGACAACATAAGTCCGTATGATTTTCCAACAACAGTATAACCACATGGTGAAATCCAAATATTTTCTGAGAATCATAGACGGAAAATTATGTGGATAGATAGAAGACTTCTCTTCAGTATCAGGAAATAATGCACTGAAGCGTACATTAGATCGAAGTTGCATGGATATAAAGTAAATCATGCCCGGGAGAACTTAATCACCCGTTGTTAGGAATAGCCGTCTTTTGCGACATGCTTCCTTAATTTTGAGAAAACGAGTTTGGCAGTCTGAAATAAATGCAAGCCATTAAGACAAGATTGTTTTGAGAAAGTTTAACTTCAGTTCAAAGCTTCATTTTAAAGACCCGTGTCATTATTGAATGACATTTCTAGGTCCGTAAATGTTATCGATAAACGAAAGACATGTCTTGAAAAACTATTTTTGGAATTTTCTATTTTCTGATTTTTATGGTTTTTGTAGGTTTTTAAATTTTTTGTATTTCTATTTTAAGATTTGATATATAAACATATTTACATAGGATTTAGTAGGATCACCATTACTCGCTCTTCTCCTTCTGAAGGACGTTTAAGAGTTTCCGAGACATACTCTCATACCAAGACGCAAGAGTAAGAATTCGAACGCTCTCCTTGGTAATAGCTTTGGTTGAATATATCCACGAGCTGATAATCCCGTGTCATCACGAAGTACGAATCAACCACTGCCTTTCTCAACTTCTTCTCGAATAAAATGGTATCAAATGTCAATGTGCTTAGACCGGGAGTGCTGTACATTATTGTAGCAAAGCGCAATGGCCACAGCAATTGTCACATACAAGGAAATCTATTGAAAACAAAGCCGTAGTCTGTAAGCTTGATCTCATCCAATAATCTGAGCACAAACATCCAGACAGGTAATTATTCAGTCCTCTGTTGTTGAGATCGCAGTGCTCTTTTGTTTCGTTGAGGACCAGCTAACTATTTATCTCCAAGAACAAGGCACTCCTGACGTACCTTCTTCGTGTGGTCTTTGACAACCGATGCATGGTCCGCTTCTCATAATCCGTGTAGTGCCATAGAAAGTGCTTTCGGATAACCAAAGACCGACCATTACAGGGTCCTCTGAGATACCAAAAGACCCGCTAATTGCTTCAAGTGCTTTTTTGGTAGGCAAAAAACCTGATACCTAGCACAGCAATGCATAAAAGCAAAACAAGGTCTGGTTCCAGCTGGCGAGTGAGGATACATTAGGGAGCCGACATACTACGAAAATCGGAGTCTGGTCAACTACAAACATGAACCCTAAGTGGTCCTCATCCAGTTTAAGTCGATCCACCTGGGTAATCAACTATGCACAAACACGAATCCATCCCAATTTTCTTTAATATTTCAAGAGCAAATTAGATTGACTAATAAAAATGCCTCCAGGGATTTGAGAAACCATAATCCTAATAAAAATAACATTTGTCCCATCATTGACATTGAAATTTGGAAACTCAACCACATGGAAGATATGTACACAGGGGGGGACGGAGGGGGGGGGGGGCGGGAGGGGGTGGGGGGGGGTAGGGGTAGTGTGTGCGTGCGGCATGAGGTCTCTTCTATATATAGACAGTTACAGGGTGTACAGTGAGTTCTCTTGAGGATATTGGTGATGTGAATAAGTGACTGCAAACTTGATGTAACACTTCGCATAATAACGGAGATATTGAGATCCTAGCTGTCTCAGTCAGATTAGGGAAGTGGGTGCAGTTGAGTGGACAAAGTCGAAGGAACATCGACACGTGGAATTTGGGAGGGTAGGAGTTCGCTGTGGAACAAAGTCCCCTACCATTTGTAAACATTTGTGTCTGTTGGTGCGACGGGACATTGAAAGGTGGCGCTCTCCTTAGGCAACATGACTTAGGTAGTTCTGCTCTTTCGTCGGATATAGCAGTAGGGGCTGTTTAGCGTTCGAAGAGCCCTTCTTCAGTACACTCGTATGTTACACATATAATGTCCTCCGCGTGAAATGAGTCTGATCAACGAATCCATCTGTGACTAACATAGACTTTTTCCTTCAACTCGCCATTAAGAATGCTGTTTGACATCCATCTGATAATATACATGTTTTTACTGGCGGCATTGCGATGAAGATGTCGAATAGCCTTGATAGGTGCAACCAGTAAAATTCCTCGAAGTTAATTCCCTCCTCTTGTCGATATCCCTTGGCTACCAACCTAGCCTTGTTTTTCAGAACATCACCGTACTCATCAAGCTTAACTTTGTAAATCCACTTAAGAGCTATAATCATGACACACTTTGGTCGTAGTGCTAATTCCCATACTTGAAGTTGATTAAATTCGTGAATCTCGTCTTGCATGGCTTAAAACCAGCAATCTTCAGTCACTACAGATTTGAAGTTCTTCGGTTCGACTTTCGATAGTACAGAGTTATATAGGCACCACAAGGCATCGGTTACAAGTTGTTTTCTGGTGGATACCGGTTGAGAGGGATTGCCAATGACATTATCAAGCGGGTGATCCTTGCTTCATTTCTCGAGATGATGATGTGGTTGAGTGACATGAGTAGATTCCGCTGAACTAACATCCTCGGATGATGATGCTTCAGAGCTAAGTTCCAAAGCAAACACGTTTACGAAGGGATCGTTGTCAACATGATCAAAAGGATTGTCTTCAATAATAGTAGATCCAGCTGCAACACCTTGATGTGAGATAGGAGGTTGTAATTATGAAGATGACGGTGAATGACTTGGAGAAGGTACATCTTGATCAATGTTAGTAAAAGAAGGTGTACAGGCAGAAATGACAGGAACCTGAACTGCTGGAGCAGAAGAAACCAGTCTTTCAACACGAGGAGGTTCTAGGTATTCATCGAACATCGATTAGAATAATATCTCCAACTCTTTATTTGTTGGGGGTACATAAGGTGCTGCAGGGACCGGATTGGGTACGAGCCCTGAACTAATCTGTCCAAGCGTCATAAACAGAGGAGGGGGTCCTGTACCGAGTTGCGCAGGAGCCATTGGCTCAGATAGCTCATCGAATTAAACGTGAATAGTTTCCATGATTCGTCGGGTTCTTTTGTTGTAGATTCTATAACCCTTCCTGCTTGGCGCATAACCAACGAAAATTCCAATATCAGCTGTTGGTTGTAATTTTCCAAGATCCTTGTCTGAATAAAAACTCAATAAAACCCTTTCGCCGGCTTTGCGCTTTGTAACAACGCGAACATAAAGAAATTCCTCATATATCAAGCTTGTTTGGGTATGTGTAAGAATTTTTCTAAAGATTTCCGTCGCTGTCATTTTTTTGTTATGGGACAAAACAAAGGAGAAAAAGAATATGTTGCGACATATTGTAGGTGGGGGACTCGCGGAAGAAAGAAGGTAAGGGGGGTATTTAGGGCGCTTCTATTTATCATATTGACCAGGCTCGTATTTGGGGGGGGGATTTTTGTTATATGGTAGACGGGAGTGTGTGAATGGAGGGATCGAGTTTTTTGGGTTTTGTGATGATGTAAGCACACAACGCGCCTCATCGACCTCATAGCGACAGGGCTTCCGCGCATCTCATAAGAAACCAATCAGGGGGAGCAAATTGGAAAAAAATTATTCTGGGCCCATATGTACTTTAAGTGTCAAGGCCTTCCACAAGAGGTTTGTTTACGAATTCCGCGGTCTTTTACGAGACAACGCCGGTTTCTGGCTGTTTCTTTACGGAGTCCTCGGGAACTGGTTTTTTGGTGAAAAAATGGCGACACCTATTCAATTTAATTATGTTCGCGAGGCAAAGAAAAACTTGAGATTAATCAATTTCTAGTTTGCTATCTTTATCGGTTCTTAGGATTTGTATTGATTTGTTTTTGTGTTGAGGGCGGGAGGGGGGGGGGATACCGTACCCTTGTTATTTGGCTTTTAGTATAATATTTGATTGGGGACGAACGCTCTGGTGTGTTTTACAATCCCTTTCGCTGATTCGCGGATAAAACTTAAACCCTAGTTAAAAAGTACCTATGGAAATAGTCATTTCACGATGGACTTTTAATAGATGTATTTCTTCGTGCCTATTCTAAAAATTTGTTATTGCGTGACTCGGCATTAGCGTGTCAGGACAGTATAACAAATCCCATCATTTTTGGAAAGTGGGTTATTAAGGGAAAACTATCACCAATGTTGGTTTGTTTTTTTTAGTGTTTTTGGGGGAGTGTCTTGTGGTGTAATTGCTTTTTCGCTACTTTTTACCTAGCGCTGGGACCCCATGCGGGGATAGCGCAAAATGGTTTTTTTAATCTTTTCTCAAACTGCAATCGAGGAGTATGCCTTCCTTACTAGTCCTTTTCTTGCAATGTGGTTCATGATCTGAACCGGAATAAGTGTTTTAAGTGGTTTTAAAAAAACAACGATTGGTTGGCACATAAAAAAAAAACTCCATTGGATTTGGTTTTCTTGGAGGCTTTGGGAACTAAACAAATGCAAATTTAGGGAGGGGACTTTCATCATGTCTTCAAAACCGAGGGGATAGGGTCGCGCTCCAAATATAGAAACCACAAAAAACCCTTTAAATTAAAACTTAGGTGGGGGAGGACACATTCTATTATTCTACGGGAACCATAACATGTGGATATGCTTTTTCCTGAATGAATCAACTTTAATATCAAGAATCACAAAAAATTGTCCACAAGGAAAAACAG
Source organism: Tanacetum coccineum (assembly GCA_026074375.1). Taxonomy (NCBI): domain Eukaryota; kingdom Viridiplantae; phylum Streptophyta; class Magnoliopsida; order Asterales; family Asteraceae; genus Tanacetum; species Tanacetum coccineum. The sequence goes on along the minus strand of BQNB010004712.1, from coordinate 72,954 downwards.
GATTGTTAAATCCCAATGTCCCTTTCCAACTTTAGTTATTGACCTTGGGAGGGATACATCACTTTTTCGCGCCCATATCATGCTAGAAAGTGCTGTTAGACATAACCCATTAATTAGGCACCACAAAGGGGGGGTTCCATTCCCGAATTGCGCTAAAGATAAGAAAAAAAACCTGGGTCCCTGAATTGGAACTTTTTCATTGAAAATTCATGGAAAAAGCCACAGGTTGATATGAGCGAATCCCCCCCCCCCGTCTGATGGTGTTGTTGGAAGCAGTGCCTGATGTGCCGTAAAATTTGACCAAAAGGCGATCTGTAACGACCTGTTGCATTTTAAAAAAGCAATACAGATGGGTGATAGATGGGGGAGGGTGGATGTCTTTTTGGGAAAAGTTGGGGATCGCCCCCAATGTTGGGTGGTCTTACTATTGGGTTAGCATTAGCAAACTGATCGGTTTTTGCATAGGACGTATCAAATGTCGTGATTCCATTTTGTTTGGGATGTGGGGAATGGCTTTAGGTGGGATTTTTGCCTTTGTTTATCTGTTTTATTGTCTAACGGTGGTAAACTAGTTAATGGTTTTTTCTAAGAGGTTTGTTGTTTAGTACTTAATTTGCTTAGTTGTTTAACGTTTTTCCCTAGTTACTAAAGTGTTTCTACTCCCCTGAAAAAAAATTTGGGTTCGCAGCGCGGGAAGATAAATACATCAATAAAAAAGGGATTCCGCGGGGATGTTTTACTTATCAGAATCGACACGAAGTAATTATAACAAGATAATTATAAAGAACGACACAAAAAGGTCGGTTTTTTTTTTTAAAACTGATTACATTGGGAAATTAATTTTAAAAGTAGTTTTGTTACAAAAAGCCCGGAAGCCTTTTACTTTTGAATATTATGGTACAAAGGTGGGGAGTTATTATCATGGACCCATAAAAGAGATAAAACATAAAATTGTTATAATGTGGAACTTAAATTGCTTTAAGGCAGTTGACTTTCAGAAAATTATAAAACCTCCCAATGTATCCTTCGCACCCTCGTTCTGGGCTTTAATCGGGGACCTGTGTCCTGTGAAAAATATACAATTTGTTGGGCGGCATTTTAAATAGCGGTCAACTTAAATTGGGTGAATATTCATTTAGGTTTAAATTAAATTATCCATAGCAGGACCGTCAAAGGGGGGACTTTTTCTCCTCGGTGGTAATGCAAACAGTGATGCAGGGGATCATCACAGAAAATTGTATTTTACGTATTTTTCCTAACAAAGCCTTTCCATGGACACTGGGGAAAAAACTCGACAATAGAATGTAGAATACAAATATAATAGATATATATTTTTTGCCTACATTGGCCCGTGTGGATGATGTTCAAACCCCTTAATAAAACATCACCAGTATTTCGTGACATGGATGATTGCGTTCGTTTTTTTTTAATGTTTGGAAGTAGCTATGGTCACGCCGAACGGTGGGGAAAGAAGGGTTCATTTTTCCCAAATTAGATCTATTTTATAAATTCATTTTCGCGCTCACTAGTAAGGTTAATCCACGCGGGGGACTTACAATAATATGTCATTTAATACACAGTTGCATGGAAATTTTATTGGGCCCACGGTGGGGTTTTATCGCTAACTTTAAGGGGGCGCAAAAAACTCGTAAAATCATTGAATGATAAATGTTAACACTTGCGTCCAAATTTGTAAAGAAAACGTTGAGTATGGTTTTTCTCACCCCCAAAAATAACCTTTATTAAAAAATATGAATTTAAAGTAACGTGGGGGTGGCTTATGGAAAAAACTCCACATCAGTGGACAATTTGGAACAGGGAGTATTTTTCCAACCTACTGATAAGAGCGTCAACGATTTAAAAAGGACTGTAATTAACAAAACTATAAAAGTGTAGGTCATTAAGAAGACTTTTGACTAAAGGCATGTACAGGACAAAATATAGTTTTACACCAGATAGCGCAAAATGCCTATACATTTATAATACTTTGTTGAGGTGAAATTTGTTTTTGTAAAAAAAAATAATTCATTGGATGTAATTTTTTTAGGAATTAGATAAAAAGGGTTTTTTGATCTTTTTCAAGAAAATTTAAACATTGTTTTACCCGATTGTTTGGTGCTATATCATTAAGGATTTTCAAAAAAGGTCCCATTGGCACATGGAGTTACGAGGAGTTTTAGGGCTAAATACTTTTTTGAAAAAATGTCGTTTAGAATTCCAACATAGCTTGATCTCGGATATGTGGCGCCGCACATCCGAAGGAAGGCCCTCTCGAAATATTCCTTTATTAAAATTCGCCCCTTTACTAAGTATAAGGCACTTTGTAGTTGTTTGTTTTAAAAAATTCGATATTTTCTAAATCATAAAGGATTAAATATAATGTTTTTTGTGAAAATATGATATATTTTAAAAAAGGTAGATTAAGAAAGAAAAAACTAGTTTTGGGAATGGGTGTATGAATCAGAAAGGTAGGTTAAGTCAACTTTAAAACTGTTTAGTATCAGATTCGTGTTTTTTTGTTTCAAAACCGTAAATTTAACTTGTGGATTTCCGGGGAAGTCGATTGATTTTATCTAAATAAAAAAGGGGGGGACTGCTTACCTTTTGCATAAATTTGAATATAAGTTATTTTTTGACCTAGAACTTGTTTATCACAATAGAATATTTTATTTTTTTACCTCTCTAATATGGGAAAACAATTTGGGCGTTTTATGGTTTTGAGAAATTATTGTTTACAGTAATATTTCAATTTAGAATAAACAAGGGGTGCATAAACAGTATAAAGGATTATGATCCAGGCAGGCATATAGTAAAGAGATAGATGTAATTAATTATGTGAAGCTAAGATGTAGTAAGGTATGGATATTATTGGGGATAAAACCTTGTTGTGAAAGGTGGGATAGTATTACTATAAAACAAAAAACACCACTTAACTCTTAGTTGTTGTTTTCCCAAAATCACAAATGATCCAAACAAAGTTTCCCAAGTGCTTTTAAACCGTTCTCAAAAAAAGAAAACCTACGATTTTTTTGCACAAATAAAAAATATTACTTTTGTCCGCGCCACATAAAAAGACTTAAAATTCCTACCAAAAGGTCTTCAAGTAAAATCTTGTCTGGTTAGAACGATCCTTAGGGGGAAATAGGATATGGAGGAAGCCCCACTTGGATGAATCAACTGGTAGTATGTAATAGAAATTCCTCAAAAGTCCAATGGATTGAGGGCTTCCTTGTGGAGGAGTGGTTTTGGAAGCGTGGGGCCTACTAGAGATGAGGGCATCAAACAAATTGGGGGATTCGGGGGGTTGTTTAGGGTTTGAAGTTTTTTCAAGTAAAGAATGGAAGTGTAGAGGTGGCTCCTTTCTCTTTCACCATATGCAAACTTTTTCCTATTTATAGTAGAGTGCTTAAGGGGAATTTCCTTAAATCTGTATCTTCTTTTTTTCCTTTTCTCCTTTCCCACTCACACCATCCCGTTTATCCGCCCCTCCCCAATCCGCTTGTACGGCCCACCCCTCGGTTGGTTGTTTGTTGAGAAGCGAAGGAGGCTCTATAGGGATCTATAAGGAGCCACTAATAAAATTAGGAGTGCCATTTGGTGAATGAAGAAAGAAGTGACCAATCTACCCTCCAACTTCATTTCTTTACTTTGAAAGAATATCAAACAAACAAACCCCCTCAGTTGTGAGCGCCTCTATGAAGAAGGTCCACGGCTTCAAATTAAACCCACTTCCCAAGGGGAAGCAAAATCCATTTGCTTGATTTTTTCTTGATTCGATATTAAGTGTTTCTTTTTCAATATCCTTCCTAGGTGTTCTAAGGAAGATTTTTGAAAGATGTTGGTTTAAGTTTGGAAAAAAGATTTTGCAAGTAAAAGTGTTTTTTGGGAAGGTTAAAACAGCTTGTAGTACTGTGGGATACTTTGATTTTTGATGTGGAAAAACTTGTTTAGTTGTTGTTATTTATCTTCAAAAAACAAGGGTTTCCCCAATTATCATCCCTTTATACTGCGGATTTAACATTTAGTATATGGCATTTGACCATGGATGCATTTATCTCTTATGAGATTGTTATGCCTTTGTTTTATTGGGAAAAAATGCTTATGTAGAAAAAAAAAAGATTACATATTTCAAAACACCTCATGAAAGTAATACCCTAATTGTTCCCATTTATTGAGTGAGAGAAAAAAGTATTATTTGATAAAAAACAAAGTTGGTCTCAAAAAAAAATTAAAGATGCTTTTATTTATATTTGAAAAGGTAGAGTTACTATTAGGATTAATCATTAGGGACTCTCCGGGGAAAAATCAAGTTATTTGTTTGAGAAAAACGTAATCTTGGGATTTACTATTTACAAAGGGCCCCCCCCCCCACTCCCCCATTAAGTCTTATTGTAAAAAAACTACTTAAGTGTTCTCACGCAGAAAAACTAGTTCTCTTTTAATCTGACACACCTTTTTATTATGATTATCGATTATTTTCCAAACAACATTTTTTTCTATTTATGATTTTTAAACATAAAATATCAAATGTATTTTTAAAAACTAACACGTGGCTATGAAAATTTAAGTTAGGGAATTTTTTATAAAGGTTATTGGGGAGGGCCTCTTTCGGGGATGGGCGTTGATCGTTGAAGGTTGTTGGGATTTACCGGATTTAAAAAAAAGTGTCCTAAAAAAACTCCTCGTTACGGTCATGTGCATGGCCTTTATCCTTAATGATTAGGCCCAAAACACGAGAAAGGTTTTACAATGTTAAATTATAAAAAAGATCAGAAAAAAAACCTTTATTATAGTCTTAAAAATTACCATCATGAGGTTTTATTACAAAAAAATTCCACAACAATAGTAATATATGTGGCCCATTTTGCTTATTGTTTGTTTTACTGGATTTATTGTATTGTGTACTATTCGTCTGTATGCTTAGCAGTCTTCTTAATCGACCTATACTTTATTAGGTTGCATTCAGTCTATATCGTGACGCTTTATCAGTAGTGATATACTCTGTTCAAATTCACTTGAGGTGAGTTCATAGCCCCACGTTTTACTTTAATCATACTTTATAAGTTTTGGGGTGAGAAACATATGCACGTTTTACAAATTGGACGCAAGTGTACATTTTTTCATGATTACGTTTTGCCTAAGTAGCGATAACCCACTGTGCCCATGAATCATGAACTGTTAAATTACATATATGTAGTCGTGGATTACATTATGTGAGCGCGAATGATTATAAATAGATCTATTTGGGATGACTTCCCCGTTCGGGTGACTAGCTATCACCAGGTAAACGAACGTATTTCATGTCGGATACTGGATGTTAAGGGTTGAACATCATCACGGGCAATGTAGGCAATATATATCTATATATTGTATTCAATTATGTCGAGTTTCGGTGTCATGAGCTTAGGAAAACGTAAATACATTTGTGATGTCTGCATCTGTTGCATTATCACAGGGAAAGTCTTGCGGTCCTGCATGATCATTTATTAAACCTATGAAATTCACCAACTTTATGTTGACGTTTTAAATGCAATGTTTTTCAGGAGGTCATTAAGCACGAGGTGCGAAGGATACATTGGGGGTTATATTTTGAAGTCATGCATTAAAGATTTAGTCGCATTACATTTTGTTTATCCGTTATGGGCTGTAAATCTTTGTAACAATATCAAGTAAAGCTTCGGGCTTTTGTAACAAATACTTAAATAAATCCAATGTATCAGTTTAAACGACTTTTTGTGTCGTTCTTATATTATCTTGTGTTATTGATCTGATAAGTAACACGCCCCGGATCCTTATTCCGCTGCGACCCATTTTGGGGGTGTTACAGATTGGTATCAAGAGCCAAGGTTATAGAGAACCAGGTCAAATGTTTTGCTGGACTATAACCGTTTTCAAACATTGCATTCATAAAAAGGGGTTTTCTCGGGACATACATAAATTATTTGTTTGCATTAGTTAGAAATACTAAGTGCTTACATGATTAATATACGTGTTTACATTATAGTATGTAAATTACTACTAAGTCTTATATTAGCATACTTATATAAGTTACTTATGATTTCAGATATTATCATGTCCGATTCCGAACATTCTACTATTACATACTTAACGGAGCTGGAATATTCAGACATGGGGTCACCAGGAGTTGACGGACCACCATCGCCGGATTACATACCTGGCCCAGAGGCACCACCATCACCGGATTACGTGCCTGGCCCGGAGGCACCACCTTCACCTATTTACATACCATATGTACCGGAGCCAGAGTACCCGGAGTTTATGCCACCTGAGGATCATGTCTTTCCAGCTGAGGAGCAGCCGTTACCTGCTGTTGTTTCACCTACTGCGGACTCACCGGGATATATTCCCGAGTCTGATCCAGAGGATGTAGGTTATCAATGGATGCCCACGGGAAGGACATTCACTTTAGGAGAACAGTGCCCTTTAACTAGGCTCACTAAATCCAAAGTTGTGCCTGCTAAGCAAACGGAAAACGTTAGTACTAGTTTAAATTGTAATAGCCTAGGAAATTAATCACATTAGTTCTGGAAAAATATAACTTAGATACCAAATAAAAACCAACCGTACAGAGCAGTTACATGGTAGCATTCCCTCATCACCTAAGAATTAAGGCAAATTGCTTATGCTAACCAAATAGACGCAATCCAATATTGGGGATCCAACTTTCTAAACTCTCCATCTTTATCTATTTTCAAATGCAAGTTGTACAGATCATCCTTTGGTATTTGGATTCAGGCTGCTCAAAACATATGATGGGGGATCGCTCACGGCTCAGGAATTTCGTAAAAAAGTTCTATCGGGAACAGTTACGATTCAGAGAATGACCCTTTGTTGGTTTTGGAGATTAAGTGTTTGGTGACAGTGTGTTCTTTAGGGTTATACTATGCTGGAAGGATAGGATACAAATCTATTTTACTTTCGGACAATTTGCGATCCTGTTCTGGAAGTTGCATTTGGGGAAGCCATTCATGTTCTTGTTTTTGAGGATACAGATGGTGTTGAATTAATTAAAGGTTTCTCGTGGTTTAATTTGTACACTATCTTGGTTATAGAAATAATGAAGTCTCCCCAATATGTATTGTTATCCAAAGCCTCCAAAAAAATCTTTGGTTATGGCATCGTTGTTTAAACCACTTGAACTTCGGGTACCATCAATGACCTCTGAAAGTAAGGTTTTAGTAAGAGGCTTACCTAGATTGAAGTTTTGAGAATTTTCTCTGCTCCGCATGTCAACTAGGTAAAAGCAAAAAGCATACCCACACACCCAAAACTGAAAACACCAACTTGGAAGTTCTTAATACCCTTCATATAGATTTATGTGGACCAATGCGGGTGCAAACAATTAATAGGAATAAGTACATCTTAGTCATTATTGATGACTATTCTCGGTTTACTTGGGTCAAGTTTTTGAGATAGAAAGATGAAACCCCAGAGTTCGTCATCAAATTTCTAAATCAAAAACAAGTCGTTCTCAACAAAACTGTCAGATACATCCGTACCGATAACGGCACAGAATTTGTGAATCAAGTTCTGACTGAATATTATGAACGTATCGACATTTTTAACCAAAAATTAGTTCCCAGGACTCCATAGCAGAATGGCGTTATCGAAAGACGGAACCGTACTCTTGTGGAGACTGCTAAGACAATGCTGATATTTTCCAAGGATCTGATGTTTCTATGGGCAGAAGCTGTTGCTACCTCTTGTTACACCTAAAATTGATCCCTCATTCACACTCGTCATAACAAAACCCCATATGAGTCGGTGCATGATAAGAAGCCTGGTCTTACCTTTTTCTGAGTCTTTGGTGCTCTTTGTTACCCTACTAATGACAGCGAGGATCTTGGAAAATTACAACCAACAGCTGATATTGGAATTTTCGTTGGGTTTTTGACCAAGATGGAAGGGTTACAGAACTCAACAACATAAAGAACACCGCTCGAATTATAGAAACTATTTTTCGTTCATATTTGATGAGCTGTCTGAGCAATGGCTCCTATATGCAACTCTGTACAGGCCCAACACCTACTTTTTTCGACGCCTGGGCAGATAAGTTCAGGTGATCTTTACCCAATTCGTTCCTGCAGTCACATATGTACCCCCCCACACACAATAAAGAAACTGGAGATTTTTTATTCCTACCTAGGTTCGTGAATACCTGGAACCTCCTCGTGTTGAAAGACCGATTTCCCCTGCTCCAGCAGTTCCAGTCTCAATCAACTCAGCCGGTACACCTTCATCTACTACCATTGATCAAGATGCACCTTCTCCAAGTCATTCACCGTCATCTTCGGCATTACAATCTCTAATTTTTCAATAAGGCGTTGCAGCTGAATCTACTAGCATAGAAGACAATCTGCTTGCTCCTGTTGACAACGATCCCTTCGTAAACATGTTTGCTTCGAAACCTAGTTCTGAAGCATCATCATCCGGGGATGTTAGTTCAGCAGAATCAACTTATGTCACTCAAACACATCATCATCTCGGTAAATAGAGCAAGGATCATCCGCTTGATAATGTGATTGGCAATCCCTCTCGACCGATATCTACAAGAAAACAACTTACAACCGATGCCTTGTGGTGCTTGTATAACTCTGTACTGTCAAAAGTCGAACCAAAGAACTTCAAATCTGCCATAACTGAAGATTGCTGGTTTCAAGCCATGCAAGATGAGATTCACGAATTTGATCGACTTCAAGTATGGGAATTAGTACCACGACCAGTGGGAATTAGCACTACGACCAAAGTGTGTCATGATTATAGCTCTTAAGTGGATTTACAAAGTTAAGCTTGACGAGTACGGTGATGTTCTGAAAAACAAGGCTAGGTTGGTAGCCAAGGGATATCGACAAGAGGAGGGAATTTATTTCGAGGAATCATTTGCACCGGTTGCACGCATTGAGGCTATAAGAATCTTCATCGCCAATGCCGCCAGTAAGAACATGACCATCTACCAGATGGATGTCAAGACCACATTCCTGAATGGTGAGTTGAAGGAAGAAGTCTACGTTAGTCAACCAGAGAGTTTTGTTGATCCAGATCATCCGACACATGTTTATCGTTTGAAGAAGGCTCTGTATGGTTTAAAGTAGGCTCCTCGGGCGTGGTATGACACCTTGTCAAGGTTTCTTCTGGATAACAAATTTTCCAAGGGTGCAGTTGATCTAACATTATTCACTCGGAAAACAGGCAAACATATTCTTCTTGTTCAAATATATGTAGATGATATCATATTTGCCTTGAACGACCCTAAAGCATGTGACATATTTTCCACTGAGATTAGTTCAAAATTCCAAATGTCAATGATGGGCCAAATGTCTTTTTACCTAGGATTACAAGTTTCTCAAAGTCCCGGAGGCATTTTTATTAATCAATCAAAATTTGCTCTAGAAATCTTTAAGAAATTTAGGATTTATTCGTGTGACCTTGTTGATACACCAATGGTGGATCGACTTAAACTAGATGAGGACCCCTTAGGGATTCCAGTTGACCAGACTTGATTTCATAGTATGGTCGGCTCCCTAATATACCTCACTGCCAGCAGACCCGACCTTATCTTCATTGTATGCATGTGTGCTAGGTATCAGGCATCGCCTACCAAAAAGCACCTTGAAGCACTTAAACGGGTCTTTCGGTATCTCAGAGGAACCATTAATTGGGGACTTTGGTATCCGAAAGACACCTCTATGGCACTAACGGCCTATGCAGATGCAGATCATACAGGTTGTCAAGATACACGAAGAAGTACGTAAGAAAGTGCTCAGTTCCTTGGAGATAAATTAGTCAGTTGGTCATCAAAGAAGCAGAAGAGCACTGCAATCTCAACCACAGAGGCTGAATACATTGCCATGTCTGGATGATGTGCTTAGACACTTTGGATGAGGTCACAGCTTACAGACTACAGTTTTGCCTTCAATAAGATTCCCTTGTATTGTGATAACCGCATTGCCATTGCTCTCTACTGCAAAAATGTTTAGCACTCCCGCTCCAAGCACATTGACATACGACACAATTTCATTCGAGAGCAGGTTGAAAATGGCGTGGCTGAATTGTACTTTGTGACGATGGATTATCAGCTTGCGGACATATTCACCAAGGCATTACCAAGAGAGTGGTTCGAATTTCTACTCCCGCGACTTGGTATGAAGAGTATGACTCCAGAAACCCTTAAACGTCTTCAGGAAGAAAAAGAGGAGTAAAGGATGGTCTTCCTATATCCTATGTATATTTGTATATAATTAAACACAAAAACAATATACAAAAATATAAAACCTACAAAAACCATAAAAATTAGAAAACTTGAAAATACCAAAAAAAAAAATCAAGACATGTCTTCTGTAAATCGATAACATTTACGGACCTAGAAATGTCATTCAATAATGACACGGGTCTTTAAATGAAGTTCAAGCGAAATTACAAAATTGGATATTTTCAAACATTTCCCTTCATGGTTTTTGCAGTTATTTTTCAGACTGCAACCCGCTTTTCAATTTGAGGAAAGCTTGTCGCCAAAAAGACAATTGTTCCTAACAACGGGTAATTTATTTTTCCCGTGCACGAATTACTTAATGTTCGTGCATCCAAGGATTAATGTACGTTTTAGTGCGTTTTTCTCCTTTCGGAAGAGAAGTCTTCCTTTTTATAACCAACTAATTTTCTTCTTAATTGATTCTTCAAAAATTATTTGTGTTAATCACGGTGGAAAAGTGTTGTTAGAAATTAATCACTTTAGGTTTTTCAGAATAAACTTTTCAATTCAAACGACGACTACAACTCTTTCAATAGAAAATGGGTCATTGTTTGAGAGGGAGAGTGATTTCAAGCTTATTACATCAAATGAGTTTCTACACACATCATACAATTAATGGAAAATGTTTTGTAGTAATATGGGGTTATAATTTGAGGGGGAGTTAATTAATTTTAACATAAAGGGCCAAAATTGTCATTAGGAAGAAAGTTTAGGGACTTATGTGCAGTATGCTACTTGTTTCCTAACTCTATTAAATCTACAAGGACTAAATCTACCTTTCTTCAAACTTAGTTAATCTCAAAAATACCTAAAACAAAAAATAAATGAAGTTAAAAACCTTAGGGACTGAATCTGCCAAATCCCATACTAGGAATATAAAAGGGTACCGGTTTGACTTTCTTTTGTCAAACCTCCACACTTTCAGTCAAACTAAAAACATACACACAGTAACGCAACTCGCTACCTAGTCGCCTTCTTCAATTTCTTAATTTCATGTGTTTTACTCACTAAGGTAAACATTAAATCGTATTCTATATCTGTCATAGATCACGTTGCTGAATGGAATCAATTCAAAACATATTTAAATGGTTTTAATCACTAGGTTTGACCTTGTTTATAATCGAATCTTTAAATGTTGTTGATGTCTGTTAATTGGTGATTGGGATATGTACGTATAGGGGTGTATAACACTTGATCATCACTAGGTTAGGATCAATCAATCACATTTTAATGCTATGATCTAGTCTAGGTTCGTTTTTGATCGGAATGCCATAGAGTGTTTGGTACTGTGTTTTTAGTGCCTGGATATATTGGTTAGGATTAGATGGTGTTAGTTTGATGACC
>BQNB010004712.1:2743-45431 GCA_026074375.1 Tanacetum coccineum | reverse complement strand
GCTTAGCCAAGGTTGAACAGGTTCATAAGCATCAGGCAAAGTCTTGTTCTAATCACGATCGGGAGTAGGAGGTTTTGCTAGTTTCTGAAACCAATCAGGAAGCTGAGAGGACTCTTCATTAGGTTGATCATTAGTAACTCCTGTTTTGAACTCTTGATGTGCGGGTTCTTCTAAATCTTTGGCAATGTGCATTGGCTCCTCTGCTTAAGCAGACTCGCCAGCAGACTTGTGATGAGATTTGGACCCATCAGTAGACTTGCCAGTTGTATTGGAGGTCTTTTCCTTTGGTGCACTGGTAGACTCTGGTTCTTTTCTAGCTCTTCTTCTCTTGGACCCCTAGTTTGATCCAGCAGAGGGTTCTTCGTCTTTATCCTCATCATCTCTACGTCTTTTAAACAAAACAGTATCTCTATAAGTGTCAAGTATGAGCTTGTCACTTTTGTAAGCGTCAACCAGTGCTTTGTAGAGATTCTTTTGTTCATTAGATTTGTGTATTGACTTATTGCTCTCCATCTTGTCTATGAGAATCTTCTTCAGCTCTAATTCAGATAGGTTGGCGCCTACAGCATGAGATGTCTTAGATTCATTGGATGAACAAGTCAGAACCTCAGCTTTAAGTTGTTCATTGACAGTCTTCTCAATTTTGGGCAAAATCTTAGAGACTTGAGCTTTAACTTGTTCCTTGACTTGATCCTTGATTATTTTCTTAATGTTATCATCAAGTTTATTGATAAAGTCTGCATGGCTTCATCTTTGAGTCTTTTAGATTATAACTGAACAGCTGTTTTGACGGCTTCATGCATCTTGTTGGCAAGGTACGCATCAACAATGCTGGGAATTAAAGAAACTGCTACAGCAAATTGGTTCGTTTGATTGAACTTTGAGAAGTTGTTTTCTAAAGTTTTTAGTCTATGGTCAAACCCGAATAAAGAACCAAAGTTAGAAAGATCTTGTAGTGAGGAGCTTGGAACAGTTGGTGGTGTGGGAACTGGTGTTTGTTACAGATGTGTGATGAGAGGAGTGGGTGGGTGGAGGCGTGGTTTGTTATAGACAAGAGAGGTGGAGCTCAGCAATCAGCAAGAGTCAACCGAAAACATCTTCCAAATAAGTTGACTCAGTGTTAAGATTGAATATAGAGTCAATACCTGTATTTGGACTGGGGTTGAGCATGTTAGAAACAAATCCAGATGACACAGAAGAACTCTGTTGTTGACCTTCAGGATTGACTAGAGTGGTGATTATTACATGAGTATCTTCTGTTTCTCACGTAGGTACATCATTGATCTGTTGAGCATTTGTCATTTCAATATCTCGTCCTTCCAGATTGACGTTCACGTCTCTGTATAATTCATTTGCTTTGACCTCTTCATTTGTCTCCTCTTCATCGTGTTTGTCTCCCTCAACATTCGTACCTTGAATTTCTTCATCACTGTCTTCATCATTAGTGGATTCAACATTAGAAGGTGTTTGAACCCGAGGATCAAAGCTATCTTCTTCTTTATCTTCTTCATCATGAGTGGAAAACTTGGGATGAACGAAGTTATCACCATCATTATCTGAATCAGTTTGCTCATCATCATCACCTTGTTCTTCATCATCATGTTCATCATGTTCTTGTCCTTCATCGTCTTGATTATCAGCATCGTCATATCTTCATCATTGTATCTTCAGCATTCACGGGGCTACTTCATCATCATCCTCCTCTTCACTGGACTTCCAAGAGATTTGCTCGTCATCAGATCCATATGTTGGTACATCGGGAACCCTTGGTTTAACACCACGTTCTTTACTTGCTACCTGAAAACCATTGGCATGCAGAGCTGTGTTATTGTGTCTTGCTTCTTTCGAGAGCAATATTCATCTGTTTAGCTTCAGACAGGGCTATCTCAGATAGAGTCTCCAATCCTTGAGCAGGTTGCTTCTTCTTTCCTGATTTAGTCACCTTAGCAGCAGATTTGATTCTTTTCATGAAAGATCGCTTTAGGGTGTTGTACAGTCTTCTCCTTTGGGTTCGAAACGTACATACTTTGGTTTTGGAATTGCCTTTCTAGTAGCAAAAGCGTAGTAAGTCTTGTACGCTTCAGATTCTTTTATTGCTTGAGTGGTTAAGTTATCAGGAAGAATGGCACCATATTTTTGGACAACTTCATGCTGAGGGATGAATCTCATGGTAGTGAGTATAGGATCATCATTAGCCATGTACTAGTTTACTTTGTTTCTTCTTGGAATGGATTGATCTTGTGACATGAAGTGATTGATGACGACTTTGGTGAATCTTGAGTAGAACATGTATTTGTTCTTCCGTGATTCCTTGTTCTCAATTTGAAAAACTGTTCTTCCCATAGGAGGTAGGCATAGTCAACTTTTTGCTGGTGATATAAACCCCAAATGATTTGAGCCCTAGAGAGACGAAGTGAATCGATTCCAGTTACTTTACCGCTAAGACATTTGTTTATGATAGTCTGAATGTTCTCCAAAGGTTGAGGTAGATTTATCAACTTTGACATTAGACAGAAATTTGATGCTTCTGGGTAAGCCAAGTTCTCTCATGAAAGTAAGTATTTCCTCTTTTAAATGGAGGATCTACCAAACAGCTGTCCTGGAAGTTGTTTAGACCAAATCTAAAAGCAGATCATTTCCTGGAAAGTATTTTAGATCAAAAGAATATCTCTTTATGTTCAGCTTGAATCTGATGGAATACTTGTGGTAAGATGCAGTAGCATAGAATTCATGCATGTAGACAGCAGGGACACTAGCAGTGATCAAGAAAGCTAGATAAAAAGGACTGAAAGAAAGAACATCTAAAGCAACATGAAAGGTGGGTTCTTTAGGCTTGAATGTGGTGCTCAATCTGTAGTTGCAACTTCCAATTTGTAGACGTTGTTCCTGTAGAACGAGAGCATCGTCCATGGCTTGTTGTTATTCTTTTGTGATACACATGATTCTGCTAAGAAAGAGTCGATACAGTTTATATAAACAAGTTTATATAAGACACTATATATAGAGACCATTTTTAGGATTTGGCACTTAAGACATGTAACACATTTAGATAACTAATCATGGAAAGAGTGAACTTAAATTGGCTTAGTTAAGGTAATCCAATTTTAATTTGATTAGATTCCAAAGAAATCTTTTTTTAATTGCTCTACACAAGTTTTAAGTCACCTTTTGTTTAGAATCTAAGTGTGTATGATAATTAGCCTTTTTGTAACCATTAACAATGTTTGAATCTGGTTGCTTAAGTGAAAACTCCGAATTAGGTCACCATTAAGGACTTTGAATTCAGACATAGTTGTAAATTGCGAATTCGGATACTAAAAGATACTGCGAATTTGAACCCTAAACCAAACTGCGAATTCGGACCCTTAACCAAACTACGAATTCGGATTCTAAAGGTACTGCGAATTCGGGTTCTTATGCAAACTGCAAATTCGGATACTGAAAGTAGACTGCAAATTCGAGTATAACTAACACCTGCTAATTCGTACACTAAAGGCATATTGCAAATTTAGATGGAACATGGAACTATGAATTCGTGGACTACTAGGAATGCGAATTAGGTTAGGTCTAAAAATTTTGAATTTTAATTCAAGTTTTTAATCGGTTTTCCACCTCAAAGTTCAATCATTTAGCCACATAGAGTCTACAAAAAACATTATATCAACGTACAAGCACAGATTCATCAACCTTTTTCCAAACAAGCATTCAAATCCAAAAGTCTATTAATACCCAATAATCAAACACCTCATATATGTGATTCAAAGCATACACACATTCACTAACACCTTAAACATTTATCCATTGCAAACCCATAATCTTTTTTAAATAAAAATCCAAAAACGCATATATTGACACACAAAATCCAACAAATCAAACTCATATGTAATCTATAAGACAAACTGCTATAAACGAGTCTTTAACACCCCAAGACGAACAAAACCCCTCTATCAATTTTGGTTTTTGTTCAGTTTTAATTTTAAGAACCCTAATTTTGAATATTAGGGTTTTTGAAACCAAGACTTTGTAAAAACCAATTTGCTTCGAGACGAGTGATCATTAGGGTGTAAGGAACATTGTTTATGTTATACCTTAAGCACAAAATGGTCTAGAGATGGAGAAGAGGGAGGTGACGATCGTGAGAGGGTTTTGGGAAAAAAGATGAAGTGTGGTTTGTGTGTGTATGTGTTAAAACGGGGAGGGGTGGGAGTGTTATAAAACAATTTTAGTTTTTGACACTTTCACCCCCTAAGCTTTAAGATCTTTTTCATTTATCAGTTATAAGGATATTTAGGCATATATAAGATAATACATTGGCACATTTAGTCCCTATGGTTTTAACTATAATACATAATACCTTAAATAAGCACATATTCTCTCAAAAGGCATAAACAAATAACATTTATGCACCATAAGCTTAAACTTAATTAAATTTCCTTTAAAAAATGTATTCTGTATTGTTTAAAAAACCTTTATTCCTTTTATCAATATGACTTTCTAATAAGATAATTTGACATTTTTCCCCTCAAACGCAGGACCTCATTTCTATTTAAAGAGCTGTAGTTGTTGTTTGAGAAGTCGAATGTCTTTGAAAAAACATTTTCTGATGAAGCAATGTGATATTTTTGAAAAACAAACACCAAAATAAGATTTCTCTTATTTTAACACATAAGCGCACTAACACATACAATAATGGTAATATAGGAAGCACGGGTTATGTTGCAAAGTAAACACAAGCCTTTGCATGGTCATAAAGTAGACCATGCCCAAGAATAAATTCCCGTTGTGAGGTCAAGTTTTCTTTTTGACGGACGCTTGCCTTTAAAATGATGATCGGGTTGCTATCAGAAATAATAGCAAGCCATTTGGCATGTTTTGAAAACATTTAAAACTTCTGCTCGAACTTCATTTACAGCCTCATATCATTATTGAATGACATTTCTAAGACCGTAAATGTTATCGATTTTCATAAGACATGCCATTATTACCTCTTTTTATATTTTTTAATTTTTTCTTTGATTTTATAAACTTTATATTTTTGTATTTTGTTTTTATAAAAAATTTCTGAAAGTTGAAAAAATCTTTTTGGTTTTTAAGTATATATACACATGATACAGGATATTTGAATAGGTACCACCACTATTCATCAATCATTCTGCAATTGTTTCAAAGACTTGGGCGTAAAACTCCGCATTCCAGCTTGTTGATAGAAATGATATTCTTCATTGCCAAGAGCTTTGTGATGAAGTGTTCTGCCAGCTTGTGATAACCCCGTATTGCAAAGTAAAGTTTGATCACCCCATTCTCAACATGCTCCTTGATAAAGTGAAATCTGATGTCTATATGCTTTGATCTGGAATGTTGAACATTGTTTTTTTGCAGCGTAAAGGCATAAACGCTTTTGTTATCACAGTACATTGGAATTTTATTAAATCCAAGGCCATAGTCGATAAGATGTGATCTCATCCAAAGGATTTGAGCACAACAACCTGGCATAGCAATATATTCAGCATCCCGTACTGGATATCACAAACGCTATTCTGCCTTTTTATGACCAGGCTAAAAGTCTATTCCCAAGAATGCATGACTACCAGATGTGCTACGGATGTATCTGGACAACCAGCATGATCCACCATCTGCAAATGTGTTAGAGAAATGGAGACCATCCTTTAGATTAACCATAGTCCCCGATGACGGTTCCTCTTAAGATACCGAAGATCCTTTTGACATACATGTAAGTGCTTATCGGTAGGCCGTGCCTGCGATACCGGGGCCACACGCATTTATACCAAATTATAGGTCAGGTCTACTGGGCTTAAGATAAAGGAGGGTGCCAATCATGCTGACGATAGTGTGACAGTTCAAACCCAACTTTTCCTTCTTTTCCTCATTCCAGTTTGGATTTTCTCCACCCTGAGGAGTATCCCTAGGTTACAAGAGTCAAATACCGTTTTCTTTTAAAGGTTCAGGGCATATTGCTGGATTAATCATAGATGCCTTTGGGAATGTTTAGAAAATCCGTTATAGTCCCTAAGAAAAATGAGATTTTGCCATCATTGACTCTTAAATTTTGAACACATGGATTTTTAGCAAATAGGTCACAAAGATCAGGTTGATGCAGCAAAGATTAATATCTCGACATAATTTGTACCAGAAGTAATTCCTTTGCCTTCCCTACGGTGAATATATAGTGGATCCACGGAGCCTTTTGGAGACGTCTTGGGATATTCAGGAATGAGAAAACATGTCCATACCACGCGGCGTGGAGCTTGTTTCAACCATAAAGAGCTTTTCTTTAGCTTAGTACACGTGTTGGGTTTATTCGGATCACAAACCTAATTGGCCATGGCAAATAAAACTCTTTCTCGCAGATTACCATTTAAAAACACAGTCTTTACATCCATCTGGTAGACGACCATGTTCATGTGAGCGGCAAACGCGAGAAAAATCCTTATAGCCTCTAATCTTGCAACCGGAGCAAAAGCACATCTTCAAATCTATTCCTCTTATGACGGTAACTACGGAGTACTAAACCGAGCTTTGTTCTTTAGAATACCTCCCAGTTCATCTAGCTTCACTTTGTAGATCCACTTCAAAGTATTAACCATAACTTTATCTGGTCGGGGTACGAGCTCCCATACTCTAAGGCGTTCGAACTCATTGAGTTCTTCTTGCCATTTGCTTTGCATCCAGCCGGGATGAGTCAAGCATTCTTTATACGTTCTTGGGGTTTCAATCAGCAGTAAGAAAGCATCGTAATAACAGAAAAGATCTTGCTTATGTAATTGCAGCCTTATGGAACTGGTTCTTAGCAAGATTCATCGATTTATTTTCAAGTGGGAATCCTTAGTCCATTTGCTATTGGTCTGTACATAAAATTTGCGTTGATCGGAAGCACAATTGGTATGGAATAGAATCGCTGATGATGAAAGATTTGATCATGAATTAATTTCTAGAAATGGGATACCAAAGTGACGTGCCATTACCCATGTGGGCAACTTCAATATCATGATAGTTCTTTTCAACATTCATTAGAATGATAGGAGATTGAGTTAGGGTTGTTGTTTAAGAGTTAAAGGTGATGTTTGTTCTTGGTCAAACTGTCTGTTGAGGAAGGTAAACCGGTTGATGCAGCGGGTTCTAGAGCAACTACGTCAACAATTGGAGCAATTACTTCAGGGGATGGGTGATTAACAGTAGGAGGAGGGGTGAGTAATTCATCAAACAGCGGTTGAAACAAGAGATCCCAATCACTTCTTAAAGGTGGTATAAACGGTGTTTTTAAAAGGAGGAGGTTTGGAGAGTTTGAACTAATTTTTGCAGGAGTCATTTCATGAAGTGCGGGTCCTGAACTGCTTTGTTCAGAAGCCATTGCAGTCAGCTCATCAAAATCTACATGAATTGTCTCAATGATTCGTCTGGTACGTCAGTTGTAAATTCGAAATGCTTTTCTTTTGTTGGTGCTATGCAATGAAACATTACCCAATATCAGCTTTTGGTTGTAACTTGCCCAAGTTCTCACTATCATTTATCGGATAACAAAGTGCACCAAATACATGTAAAAATGATAAGTCGGGAGGTTTGTCATGTAAAAGCTCATATGGTGACGAAGACGTACGATGGAACGATTTTGGGTGTAACATGCGGTAGCAACTGCTTCTGCCTATAAAAATAATGGAGCTTTTGCATAAATCAACATTGTGCGGGACGCTTCAATTAGCGTACGATTCCGTCTTTCAACGACACCATTTTGCTGTGGAGAGCGAGCAACAAATGTTTCATGAGAGATGCCAACCTTCTCATAATATTCACGCAAAGTTTGATTAACAAATTCAGTTCCATTATCTGTTCTGATGCGTCAGACAGGTACTTTAAGCCGCACTTGGATCATCTTGAGAAACTTGATTATGAAATCTGGAGCTTCATCTTTTGACCTTAAGCACTTAACCCATGTAAATCGAGAGTAATCATCAACAATGACGAGGATGTACTTCTTTCCATTAACACTTGCGACACACATTGGTCCACAAAGATCCATGTGCAAAAGATAGAGTTTTTCTTGGTTGGTGTCTTCAGATTTAGGTTTGTGGGGTTTCTTCTTGCTTTTCCCCATTGCACAAGCAGAACACAGATGGTCCTTTTCAAATTTTAGCTTAGGGAGACCTCGAACAAGACCGTGTCTAGCTAAATGGTTGATTGCACCAAAGTTCAGATGAGACAGACGTCGGTGCCATAGCCAGGACTTAGTCTTTGAGGCTTTTGACAAGAGACATATAGGAGAGGACGTCATCATATCTCCAAGAGACAGAGTATACAGATTATTGCCTCGAGATCCAGTTAATAGATCAACACCTTCTAAATTTCGAATGAAGCAGGTGTGTTGACAAAAAGCAACTTCAAGGTTTAAATCAGAAAATTGCCCAACGTAGAATAAGTTTTGTCCAAGTCCTTCCACATAGTAAACCCTTGAGATCATAACATTCCCAATATGATAATCACCATATCCCAATATCTTTGCCATGTGATCATTTCTGAATTTGATTGTACCCAAAAATTTATTGAAGAATTTGGTAAGCTGAGAGCGATCTCCGGTCATATGCTTGGAGCAGCCGAAGTCTAAATACCAGAGAAAAATTTAGACGACCTGCAGTCATCAATAGAGGAAGATGGAACATCAGAAACTATGGATCCCCAAGATTGAATGCGTTCCTTTTTATTAGCAGATACATATTTAAGAACCTTAGATTTGCTAACAGGAACATTAGTTTTAGATTTCCTAGGTTTCCTTGAGTAAACCAATGTTACAACATGCTTAGGTGTTTCATTTTCTAGAGCAGTTGGTTTCCTAAGGGGTACTTCAGTAGTTGTGGTAATCCTAGTTAAAGGGCACGCATTTCCTACTATAGTGAAGGTCCGACCAATAGGTCTCCAGATGTATCTAATATTTGTAAACACCTTTCCTATGGTTTCCAAACTTTTCGCTTTGAACTTATGTTAAACAGAGTTAGATTTATTATTGAGCATTCACATTATTAGTAAATCAAGACAATAAAATCATAATTATCAGAGAAAGATTGCAACATTTACACTTAACACATTTTAAAAAAAATGAATAACGCCGTTAGAATTTTTTTCGCATTAAGTTGGAATGTTGCACATGAGCAGTTCCTTTAGGTTCAACAACACAATCCTTAATTTTCAAACTAGATTTAACTCTCCTAGGGTGGGCTTCTACTTTATTCTTCTGAGTACTACTTGGTGTTTGCTGAATCTTATCTTTCTTTGTATTGCCTGAAGGCTGTGATCTGCAAGCACTAGTACACGGTTTTACTCCTGTAGAAGATAACATAGGTTTGTTAGAAACTAGGTTTGATGTAGAGGCTGTTTGGTGATTATGTATCCTGAGGATGTGACAGGCTTTAGGCAATCTACTCTTTTGTCCTTGTTCTTTGGGTCACAGATCACTAATTTTCCATTCAGTATTGTTGACACCTCAGGCAGGTTTTACTAATTGTGTGTTGTAAGCAAAATCCTAAAATTAGTTTAGCATACCAACAGGCAGATTCTAAGGAATGATCTAGTGGATATTTTGATTTAACATGTTCAACTAGATCCCTAAGAACTATAGCTTCTTCTTGAGTGTGCTTAATATAGGCAGAGTGAGCTGTCTTTTTATTCAACAATTTAGGGGTTATTGGTTCCACATCAATCTTAAGCATTTCTGGATCACTAGGGTGTTTTGTAACATCGTTATCAACTAGAGCTTTTCCTTTAAGTTTCCTTAAATCATCCTTAAGATTTGTAATTACCAAAACTTTTTCTTGAAGACTAGCCTTTAAATCAGAGATTTACAGGATTTAGATTTCGACTGATTAATTAAATCCATCACAATGTTCTTTGATGAATCGGTGGCTGTGGTTTTTTTAATCGAGTCATAAAGTTGCTTATAGGTCTGTTTCAAATGCTCATTCTCAGTAATAAGCGTTGACACCCTATGATCCAATTCAATATTTATTTTTTCAATCTCTTCTAAGTCCTTTTTAATCTTATCCTCATTTATTTTTCCACTTAGAGATTTAATTCTCTCTTTCAACTTCTTTATGAATGTGTCTTTCTCTTGGGACTAAGCTTTCAATTCTTTTAATTCAAACAATTGATCAAAACTTGGAGCACTTTGATTGGAAACAAAATTGTTCTTTTGAAAAATTTCCTGATTAAGTTGACTATCAACTTCTAAGAGGATGGCAATGTTTTTTCAAGCGTGGTAAAAACTTTTGTACAGTTTAATCGTAAATCTCTTTTTCAATGAAATCCTTTTTATTGCGGAATGCTTCAGTCTCAAGTGTGAGACACTTTTACTTTTGACTTCACAGAAAGCCAATATCATGAAGAATTCACATCGTGTTCACGATATCTTTTCAATAACTTGTTCCAAGTGTATCCGTTTTCGTTCTAAAACTTGATTCATTTTAGATTCAAAATGTTTTAGATCTAAATGCTGTTGTTCCACAGCTGTTCCCATTTTTATGGAAGACATTTTGGACTTCGAAAAGTTCATCAATCAAATATTGATTGAATGTATTAAATAAGTCCTTTAGAGCTTTTACAAATGGAATTATTTCATCCCTAAAACAAGCTTTTGTATGTTCGAACCCCTACGAGCCCTCAGTGATAGCTATGGGTGTGGTTCTTTCTTTAACAACCACATCAAAACCAACAAGAGGGTATTTATAGTTTCAGTCAAACCTCATATAACACTGCTGGACTTTAGGACGTTCTTTGGGACTCAACTTTGGTGGGTCTACTAGAAAGAGTGGGTTTTGGAGAATTCATAGAATTCTTAGACCAAAAAAGCTTGTTCAGCAGATAATTAGTTTTTGTTGACAAATAGTATTTCAAAATCTTGGGAAAGTTGATTAAGGACATCATAATCGACTAGTGTAGTATTAACTTTCTTTTCTAACATCATAGGATCTTTTTGTTTTAAAAGTATTTTGAATGACTCTCTTCAGCAAGTAGTAGAGTCTCTTCGAAGTCAGGAATCACAATAGCACTCGTATTCTTAATGACATTACCATCATAAAGCTTTGGTTCCAACTGCTGAGCTTTCTTCAGATAGAAAGGATTTTGAAAACTAGGCTTGTTTAAGTGGTAATGAGTCATAGAAAAAACTAAAGTTTCGTCAACATGTGAACAGTTTGTGCAGATTGATCTCTTTTAAAAACAATATTATCTAGTTGTTTGATCTTCTTTTCTAACGCAATCTCTCTATCGATGTTCCTAGATTCTTCTTTCTTAAAATCATTTTTGAGAAGAGTAACTGTTTGCATTAAAGATTCCTTTTCTTTTAAATGTTCAGAAAGAGTTTGTTTAAGATGATCAATCTCTATAGACTGTGCACTTGAATCTGAAACGATATCATTACTCCTTAAATCAACATTTTGTCCTTCTTTTAAAACTTTAACTTGTTCCTTATATCTTTCAAGCTCAGCAGTTAAAGTATCATTGACACTTTTATTTTCCAGATTTATCTTGGTACAATTAACTACTTGGGTTTTTAGTTGTTCAATCACAGATAATATCAGTGCATCTTGTTGTGCAGAGGAGTTAGAATTCTGAACAGCTGCCTGTTGTGATTCAATCACATACTGAGAATAAGGAATGATATTGCTATCACTGGTTATTTTAGTCTTTGAGTGGTTCACAACATTCGACTATTCAGAAGACGGCATCGCCTGCACAGCTTGATTAATCATATTATCATGATTGTGTACCTCAGCAAGAGCATCTGAACCATAATGAGATAAATTCTCTATGAGACCAACTTTAGCAGTGTTGAGTTCATCACAATCAAAGTCATATGCATCCAAATATAGCTTGGATAAGACAGTATATTGTGAGTAATGACAGTCTGTGTGGCTTGACCTTCTGGAATTCCTGGATCTGCCAAAAATGCAAGTTCCTCCTCATGTAGAATTTGACCACTTGCTTGAGCTTGTACCAACAACACTTTATCCTTAAACCAAGAATCATCCCGTTTCCTCTTAGGTTTAGTGCACTATTTGGACATGTGGCCTTCCCCTTTGCAGTTGTAACAGATAACAGTCCGTTGTTTCCCAGAATTGCTTCCATTTGCTCCTAAAGTGTATGTCCTTGTAGTACCCGTAGCTAAAGAAGTTTGTCTCCCCTGAATTGGTTGTAAGGTTACTCTTCTATTATTAATGGTAGCTTGTTACCTAGGGTTTGACGAATTCCTTAGCTGATTATTGGTAGTAGGGTAGCTAGAAGTGACAACAGCAGTCAAGAAAGACATCATGTGATTGATGGCATCAAATGGATCATCACATTTCTAGAACACTAGAACAATTAGACCCGAGTCTTGTTGGGAAAATTCAGGTTGTTGGTTAATTGAGGGAGAATATTCCAATTGAGGTATGGATGATGATGGAGAATAAACGTTGTGGTGAATTGATGATTGATAATCATTGGATGGATAAGTGATTGAAAGAGGTGTTGATGATTGATTATTTGAGTATTGTTGATAAGGTGAACCACACTGTGGAGACTGATATGGTGAAACTTGTGGTTGAAATTGAGTGTTTTGGTATGAGTTTTGATGAGTTTGATAAGGAGACTGGGTCATCTGATGGGTTGCAACCAAAGCAAACGAATCTGAATTGCGTTCATGCATTAAACGAATTTCATTTGCATGAAACTCGTGTTGTCCCAAGTAAGCATGAAGCTGATCAATATTAGTTGTATGCAGATCCCGAACCAGTTTGACATCAGTCATAAATTTGCTCCACTCAGGAGGAAGAGTATTTAAAAACTTGGTATTCACTTGAAATTGTTCCAGTTTCATATTGTAAATGTTCATTTCATTGAGTAGCAATGAAAATCTCAAGTAAAAATCACATAGTGTTTCCCCCTTCTTATAAGCAAACTTATTGAATTCATCATAAAGCTTACACCCTCTTTCCAGTCTTGTCAATGAAGTTTCTTGCATGAGAAGTTGAATTCTTTCCCAAAGTTCCTTGGCGATTCGATGATTGCTAACAAGTGCATAGACTTCTGGTGGTAGTCCTTGGAGAATGATATTTGTTGCTTTGACATCACAATCAGCTTGAATTACTTCCGTAGCAGATAATTCAGAATATTTCTTTGGTCTAGTCACTCCATTCTCCTCAATCGTAGGTCAGATGAATGGACTATTTTCAACGGATTCAAGAATCATTCGTCCATGTTGTCTATTCATCATGTATAGCTCCATTCTGCTTTTCCGAGAATCATACATATCTTTTTCCAACATGGGTGGACGATTGTCAGCACCCGACATAACTGCTTTGTCAGCAAGAGTCGTCATTGAGAAATTTGTATGTTGAAATATTACTATTTGATAGAGCGGTGATAGAAAGTAATTGTGTTTGTGGGTGTTGTCTTTTGTGTGTATTAGGTCTTGAAACTACACGGGATTTTACAATTCTTGACAAAACCGGGAAAACAATTGAGTGTTTCAAGGGATTTTACAAGTCAAAGAAATAAATCGTAAAATTTTAATTAAGCAATTTGAGTTTTAAGTTTATGTTGCAAATTCGGTTAATTAAGAAAATTGAGAATTCGAGTGTTGGAAATTCGGGTGCTTCTAAGTAATTGCGAATTCGGGTGCTACTAAGAAATTGCGAATTCGGATGTTACTAAGAAATTGCGAATTCGGTTGTTACTAAGAAATTGCAAATTCAGGTAATTCTAAATAATTGCGAATTCGGGTGCCACTAAGAAATTGTGAATTCGGGTGCTACTAGGAAATTGCGAATTCAGGTACTTCTGAAGAATTGTGAATTCGGATTCAACACAAAATTGCCAATTCGGATGGAACTAGAAACCTGCTAATTCGGGTACCACTGGAGTTGCTAATTTGGGTATCACTGGAGTTGCTAATTGGTTGGTATAACCTAGAATGCCCAATCCGGGTAACACTGGGTTTGTAATTCGAACACTCGAATTGGGTACACACGGACAACTAAACATTCTTTTAAAACACCAAAAGACACCTTTTTGATTTGTTATTTCCAAAATTTCTTGTACAAACTAGTATTCTTAACTATAGGTACTTAAAAAAAACTTTTGATTATTTTAAGCCGAAAATTTCAAAATCAAGATTTGTACTTTATAAGGTTTTTCGAAAACAAAAGATGAACAAAAATGAGTTTTTCTTTGATCCAAAGCAAATACACCTATATCCAAAGATATTAGATCAACTTTACCTAAGTAAATGATCTTTTAGTGTATGTTTGAGCTTCAAAAACAAAAGAAAAAGAAGAAAAATGCATACGAATAAAAAAGAAAATACTTCGAATCAAAGAAACAAACACAAGAACTAAGCAAATCACTCCATGGCTCTTGATAGCAATTGTAGAATACAAGTAATCTTTGATAAATGAACCAAGAACTAGAGAGAGAAAGTGTGAAAGAAGAATGTACTTTTTCGAGTGAGAGAAAGTAAAAGAACATGACAATGCATTAAGGTGAAAATTGAGAATCACAAACCAACAACCCCCTCTAAGGATGGATGAGGGTATTGATACTCCCAAATGTGGGGGGGGTGGCCATGGGCCTTATAAGGCTTTCCATGGGCCTTATAAGGCTTTCCATGGGCCTTTGGGCCATATTAGCTTATAAACAAAAACATTGATAAATAACGGGCTTTGTAGTTTATATGGGAAGTGGGCAGTATTTATCTGTTATCATCCTTTTCAAAGCCGTCCATGGCATTGCATATACAACATCCTGTCCGACAGCCCTTACGTGGGAGTTCCACCACGTCAAGGCACTTCCTTGAAGAGTACAAGATGCATACTTGACCTGACTTGTAATAGCATAGTTGCTGATAAGGAAAACAGATTCCATCTTTTCTACCTATTGGGTCAGGCCAATGACTCCTTCAGTGCCTTTGAAATTCATAGGCTGGCACTTCAAGAAATCAGTGTAAGTGTATTCTCATTGAGTAGGCACTTGCCTTCTTCCGCCGGTTCCTGAACCATGGCTGTTATCTCCATTTCTGCTCCTACTTGCATCGAGCTCTGCTAGAGCAGCAGCAATGCCTTGATCAATTAAAGCTTAGAGTTGAGCATCAGTGACAGTTGTGGTAGGAGCGGTTGTGATGACGGGTGTTGCCCTCAAGGTTCTTCTTTTTGGTGGCATTTTCTTCAAAATCACAAGGAATATAATACACGTTAGATTTCACACAATCATAAACGCAACATGACATATGCATAATAAATAAAATGAGATCACAATCCACAGTGAAATATACAACTGAAAGTGAAATCAATAATGACATAAATAAATCAACATCCATACACAACGACATCGATAATCATACATGATGGTCCTGATTACAACATGTTTAGTACAATGAGATACAAAAGTGAAAATATGGACCTAAGGCGGTGTTAGCTGGGGTCACCCATAATACTTAACACGGCATACAATGATAGCTAAAAAGATAAAATAAAAGTCCCTACAGCCTATTAGCTGGGAGTAACCCATAAAACATAATAGGCTATACAGGATAGCTACAAATGATACATGACTAACAGCTGCTGCCAGCCTCAGCTGGCTCATCCTAGGGCTCTGGGTCTCTAGCCTCTAGTGTCTCAATACGTCCAAGTGCCGTAGTCAACTGAGTCTGAAGTGATGTGGTCTGAGCAATCAATGTGGCAACTTGTGCCTCTAGTGTCCTAACATGTGCCTCTATGGCTGCACTCCTCTCCTTAGAACTAGTCCATGCTATATGAGCATGTATAGCCTCTCTATCCAGAGCCAAAGCGGTGTGGCGGTGATATGGCCTATCTCTAAATAGTGTGTTGACTCGGGCTCTCAAATAAGCTCGGTCATCATATGCCTCCTCAAATCGCATTTGAAACTCCTCAGTCCTCTGCCTAACAGTAGTATCAAGCTTTGTCACTCTCTGGTTGACCCCCTCTAAGGTGGTCGGTGCTATCTCCATCATGGCCTCAACAATCTCATCCTAAGTGTCGGCCTCTGGAGTAGGCCCTGGCTGTCTCGCGGCACCAACTGCTGAACTCTCCCCGATCTCACATCCGGGAGTGGGAGTGGTAAAACAAGCTCTCTTCTGAGGCGGCATCTCAGCCTCAGGAACATCAGTCCTGTGGGAAGTAGATGGAAGTGATAAGGGTGGTGATGCAGCTGCAGCTCTCATCCGAATCCCAACTGCCTTATAGCCTAATGGTGCCCTTGCATTAGTAGGGTTAGTAGTGAGTAATGATGGTAGAGGTAATGGTGAAGATGCAATAGGTAGTGGTGGTGTAGGTGTGGCAGCATACTCAGCAATGCATGCCTCCATGGATGCTGACATCGGTGGCTCAGGTCTGATAGTCTTCCGTGCCCTACGGAGACGTGTCTGAGCAAAGGGGACTATAGTCTGAGGTGATCTAGGTGTAGGTGCAGACTCATCAGTCTCAAATGCCTTTGTATCCCTAGCAGAGGGAACAGGGTCAGCAATAGGTATAGCAGAAGGGTCGGCCAGAGCTAGGTGCTCCTCCTCCTCCTTGTCATCATCCTCGTCCTCGAAAGGCTCCTCATCATCACCCTCAGTATCGTCATCACTGTCATCATCGAAGGGCTCATCATCTCTATCCCCTCCATCTGCAGGGTAGTCAGCATGCCCCTCCTCGGAGTCCTCCTCCGGATCCTCCTCTGGGTCAGAATCAGGCACATAGCTTGGTGATAGGGCTACGGGTGAGGCATCAATGGGTAGAGGTTGGTCCTCTATGGGTGCCTCATCCTCCGAAGGTACTAAGTACTCAGGGTGCTCAGGCTCAAGTATATATGGTATCTTGATGGGTGATGGTGGGTGCTCAGGACCGGGCATGTAATCAAGAGATGGTGGGTGCTCAGGCCATGGTACGTAATCAGGAGATGGTGGGGCTACTAGCTGCATGGGAAGTCCATCGTATCCGTATACGATGACTCGTGGAGAACCTTCATCGGATATCTCCTTATCGGCTCCCCAAAACACTCTCCCTGGTTCGAAGTCAGTGTACACAGAGGTATAGGTGACAGCGGATGATGCAGAAGACATGACTGCAGAAAGATAAATAAGCTTATATAAGTATATTATATAAAACAAGCATAGTATATATGTAGTATAATATAAACATGTATATAGATCACGAAAGCATATAGCATAACCAATTAATGTAACTCAATAGTGTATGTGTCCCGTGAAAAACTTTTGTATGCTGCAATGTTTGAAAATGGTTATAGTCCAAGTAAAAACTTTTGACCTGGTTCTCTATAACCTAGGCTCTTGATGCCAATCTGTAACACCCTCAAAATGGGTCACAGCAGAATAAGGGTCTGAGAGTGTTACTTCATAGATCAATAGCACAAGATATGAGAATGACCTCTATATGAGTCGTTTAAAATTGATACATTAGATTAAATAACTTGTTTGTTACAATAGCCCGAAGCTTAAATTGTTCATCCATGAAAAGTAAAGATTTTAAGACATAACAGATATTCCCAAAATGTAATGCACCCAAATCTTTAAAGTAATGACTCTAAAATGGTGACCACCAATGTATCCTTGTTTCTTGTACCTTATTGACCTGAAAAACAACGTCAACATAAAGTTGGTGAATTCACAGGTTTATTAAATGTATAAAATAGGACCGCAAGATTTCCAATGTAAGACATGTAACACATACAATATCTCAAAAGTAATTACGAAGTGCACTAAGCTCATGACACCGAAGCTCGACATCTATGTATGCAATTTAATGCACGTAATGTGCCCGTGTAGATGTTCAAACCCGCAACATCTAAATTGTTCCAACATGTATACATTCGTTGTTTCAGTACAATCAAAACTGGTGAGCGCTACTCACCCGAACGAGGATGTTAATACCAAATAGATCTATTCATAACATTCGCACTCGCTAACTAGCAATTGACAGTTCATGATAGTGGGCAATAGTGGGTTTAGCTACTTAGTCCATCTCGTAACTTGTTTAAAAGGGTACTTGCGTCCAAATGTAAAACGATGCATGTTTCTCACCCCAATGTTGTAAAACAATATAATGGTATAAAAGCGGGGCTATGAACTCACCGTAAGTGAATGATTGATTATCTAAATCAATACCTAGCGGGGATATGAACTCACCGTAATTGTGAATGATTGATTATCTAAATCAAGATGAATGAGTGAATAGTTGCCTCGGCAATTTGAATGCAACTCTAAGAGATTCATTATAGCCGTTAGGAGTATAAGAGTTATTTTCATATATATGTAATAAACATCCATGTTGTGTGATGCCTACACCAAAATCTAATAGTTTTTTTTTTTATTAATTATTTAAGAGTATAATAGAAGACAATAATGTTAACTCGTGACTTTGTTAATTAATGTGTGTATGTACTTGTATCTCCGTAAGAAAATATTATTTTTCGTTGTACAAATGCGTCGTTTCGTAAAAATGTACATTGATTTAATTAGTGATATTTTAGTTTATTAAATTAATTGTTTTTATAAAAGATTGTCTATAAAATAAAATGTATATTTGTGAAGCCTACGAATGAGAGTTTTAAATCTTTCATATCTTTATGTTTGATACGTTTTATTAGTTATCTAGTATGTCCACGTCTCCGATATTTAAAATGATTATCAAAATATCTCATGTTTATAAGTTTTAAACCCACTGAATGAACAGTAACTTTTGAAGTTCATCACAGTCTATATAAATTGATGTTTATTAAGAAAATTTTAAACATGTGTACTTGTTTTAATCATAACTGTTTCGTTATAGGCTTCCGTTTTTTCTCGATAGATCCGCCTTTATGTTCCGAGGATTAGTATTAGAATAATTTATCAAATATTATATTAGATAAATTTAAATCCACTGTATGGAAAAGTAGATTATTTTTTACTATGTTCATAACAGTTTATAAAAATGATTTTTATCGAAATATAAATATACTATACCTTGTAACTTACGTTAACTTGTGTCTTATTAATTCTGTTTTTTCGAGTTCCTTATGTCCGTGGTGTTTCGTATTAAGGAAAATGTTCATCTAATAATATTAAATTATACCAATTTAATACCCTGATGAATTATTTTATAAAGTTAATAATATGTATAACTTGTAATATGTCGCTATCTTGTACTCGTTTGAATTCGTGTGATTTTTTCGTAGATGCTCCTTACTGTGCTCACGATCCTTGTAATTAGCACTATTTTTATAAATATATTAAACTAAGAATTTATATGTTCGAATTGTGATCAAAAATATATATAAAGACATGAATAGTGTTTCTAATTAAACAAGGAGTATTACTCAAAGTCTATTAATTAGGTGATACCTTTTTCACCATTTATTTTTCCAGTGTCTGCTACCGTAATATTTCACATGAATAAATTGTCCTCTAAATTCCAATTTCCTTATGTCATATAAAATTCATTATCTACTACTATATAACTTAAAATAAAGAACAATGTGTTGATTAAACTAATTCTAAAAATATGGTAACACCAATATTGAAATTATATCTGTATTATTGAAACCCTATAAATATGACCCTATCTTATAGTGAATCAATTAGTATGTATTAACACCAATATTCAAACTCTCCAAAGACAATCCCTTCACAATCAAACCCCAATCACAATAAAACCCAATAAATATAAAAATATTATAAAAATCCATTTAATATAACCGTCAACCACTACAACTCCACACCAACTATGTTATATTTCATACAAATTAAACCTTATCAAACCAACCCTAATCCATCAAATTGACATGCGTGTGTGAGCTATGTGTCATAAACTCTCTAAAGTGATCGAAAGAAATATATCACATTTTTCTTTCTAGATATGTCAAAAGAATGTCTGTCTGAATCAGACTGGTGCCTGAGCCTGCTCATGTGTGTCTAGCGCGTACATGTATGAGTACCTAGAATATATTGTGACCATGTGACCTTGTGTCTCTCTGTAGCTGTAACTGTATCATACACACGTCCTCCATGACAGTGTTCTCATTTACTGTTATGTGTGTAGAGTATGTGGATAGTAGATTCTTCCACTACTGTGAATATTAGAAGTGTAACTAATGTAGACATAATCATGTAGATTGTATAAGTGTGTACACATGTTGAGCCAACGAGATCTTTAACAAGAGCTGTTCATCCTCCACAAGGGGCTCCCGCGCACTATGGGATGCGGAGTAGAGTGGGCGGCGTGTGTGATGGTATACTCGATGTGTGGAATCCTCTCTGACTGAGTAGTCTCTCATAGTCTAAGAGACTCAATGATTGTAGTGTGTTTCTCAAGATGATGAAGTGTTGTGTGTGTAGAGATGTGCGATGTGGTACTGTGTGTGTGAATACTAGTAGAGGTGTATCTAGAGGATTATAGTTGCGTGTCGTACGTATGCATTGATGTCCGCGTGTCTAGAGTGAGCTGATTGTAGTGAGATGAAATGTGAGGTATCGCCGCTGTGCAGCGTATAGTGGCTGCTGCTACGCACGAACCACTCAAGCACCCGTCTTGTGGTAGTAGATTTTTCAGATGTAGTGTCGACAGAGAACATGTGTTAGCAAGGGTGTTTCTATCTGATCTGAGAGAGGTCAAAGGTGTATGTGCAGAATCGGACGAGAGAGCTAGTGTTTAAGTAAACTCCAACAAAAAATAAATTATGAAAGATTATAGAGAAATTATACTCCTCAATAATCATGTGTTAACACTTGCTTGATGTAAACTTTAATTTGTTTGATGTACGCTTTACATTGATATTGAAAATTTTTAGTTTAGCGATTTAACTATTTGTATAATTATAGCGAACGCGTAAAACTCTAAAACGAAATTATTGGTATTTATTAAAGTGAAAATAACTGAAAATGGAAATGTTACATATTTGTTACATTTGAGGCAAGGAAATTGAATTTCAACGTGTTGGGTTTATTTGAGTAGAAAAATAACAATGTATTAGTTGTGAGTCACTTCGAATAGATCTCTGCCAGTCCTTTTGGGATGATCTCTGCAGCCCTAATAGGATGATAGCCAAAATGGTATATATAAATAAAATTGACTAAGTAGAAAACATTATTATGAATGCTATGTGTTAATGCAGGGGAATCCTTAACACTAAGTACTTTAAGAAAAACAACCCAATGAAGAATAAAGCGCAGTGATCGCAGGTGCTAGATCTATAATCTGCTTTGAATGTGATTACAGATTACTAATATTAAGATTGTGATTTTGCTAAGAGATATCTTGAGGAGTCGGTATATCTAATACTGATGATCAAGAGGGATCCTTTTATAAGACTAAGGATAAACCCCTTAACAGGCTTACAAGAAACACGGCCTTACAAATACCGCTATACTATTTTTCTAAAATATCTCATACATATCTCCTTAAATGGTACTAACTAATTTCTTACCTATCGGTACTAACTAATTGATCAGTTCTTAACCATTTTGTAATGTCAGTAATAACTATTACATATCAGTACTAACTATTTAGTACTGTCGGTTACTAATTTAGGAAATCATAATCCTACAATCCTCCCTTAAAACCATGAATGTTGAAACTCTTTTTACTCTTGTTTCTTTAAATTTTTCTTCTTTAAGCTCTTTGAGGATGTATCCAAACACTCTTATCTCATTCTTGATCTTTTAAACTTCTATCCTTCTTCAGCAGCAACTTGTGTCTTCTACAGCAACACAATGCAAACATTTTTCAAGCAACAATCCAATACTAAGTTGGCTTTGTAGTTTTATTGCAAACTACAAGCCATACAGGATTTGATGTTTCTTTACGTTGCCATTTGCTATGGGATAGTTAACTTCTTTATTTAAAAAACATGTAAGTAATAACCATACAGTTTTTTGGTAAAACTGTCAACCATCACGGAATTGATTTGTCTTTACCAATACCGTTTGTTTTGCTTTTGGACTAGCCAATGCTTCATTGGCTCCTTAAATGGTGATTTGAAAAACCATATAGTTGTTTAGCAAACTACGTAGCTATCAAACAGATTTGATTATCTTTACCATGAACTGTTTGATCATGGACTAGCCCCAACTCTTCACCACAGATAAGCAAGGTGAGTTGTATAACCCTACAATTTTTGTAAACTTGTCAACAATAAACGGATTTGAGAAGTCTTTACCACAAGCCGTTTGCTTATGGACTAGCCAGTTCTTATGCCTGTTAAGCATGGTGAACTGATGACCATTTTTTGTGTGGTGGTTAGCCAACACTCAAACCCTTCTCAATCCATCAAACCTTATCATTCGGTTCTTAATTCTGTCGAGTAATGTGCATTGATGAAGATCTGAAATTCGACGCTCTTAATGCCATAGTATGGTCTGTCTTCATATTCTAACTTAGTTTTAAGCATTTGCATCAGTACTCTTTCTCATAGGTTATTCTTTTCTACAGCATATGAGTATGACTAACCTTGTCTCTGTCACTAAGGTATGTACCCCTGAAGAAGAAACCATGTAGTTTCCAACTACACTATATTCCATCCTGCTGTAAATCTCCAAATTCATCATCATCATCTGGATTGATCAATTACATCAATTCTCCTCCAAAGGACTTGTCAAAAGCGCTTTCAGTGTATCTCATCTTAAACATCTGGCCATTTACCAGTTAATACACAAAAAATTCAACATCTCTCTGTCTATCAAATATGGACCAATTCCCTCATCATAGTGCTAAAATATCTCTTTTTCCATTACTTCTATCACCACATTCTTGATTAATTCTTCTAAATGTTTCAGCTGTATCAGCTGTGGTTTTTGTTCCAAGACACTCTGTTTTTCCATTCTTTGATAGGATTATTTCCTGTCAAGTATTTCATGATCCACTTCCTTCTTCACTCACTCTAGGAGCTATAGTTAAGTGTAATCTCAGCTCATCAATTCTCTTTGTCATATCATCTTCCAGAAGTGTTTTGAATGTATCTTCTTTTCCTTGACTTCATCTTTTTCCTAGTACCAAGTTTTCTCTTTCTCTTACTTTCTTCTTCTTTACTCTCCTCCTGAACTTCTGCTTTACTCTCTTTCTTGACTTTTTCTTTACTTTCCTCCTTGATCATTTCATCCTCAGAGGAATCAACTCCTTTCTCATTCATCCTTTTGATCAGTCTTTCATCTTCAGCAGACCCAATAGATATAAAATCTTCACTGACCTCGTAATCTTCTCATACAGAGTTGTACTCCTCAAACTTTTTGATTTTCAATTCAAACATGCTTGAAAGATTTCCTACATGCTTCAAGTAGGTCATAATTGATTCTCAGTTGATTCTTGGTTGGTGGTCTATTCCCGATGGCCTCTGATCTTCTGTTGAGCAGGATATTCTCTGTGAGCAGCATCTGTGTCATGGGGAACTTTGCTCTTTCATATCATATTGTAAATTGTTTTTTCACTTAGTCCTTGAAGCTTCTTAGCAAGAAAGGGGTTTTTATTTTTTTCTTTTCTACTTCTTTTTTTGCCCTCAAATCCTTGCCTTTTTTCATCAAAATTTCTTATAAGAGCTTCATTGGCAGCTTTTTCTTCAGCTATTCTGTTTCTTTTCTCTTTACCTTCCCACTCTTCTTGCATTTTCCTAGCCATTTCTTCATCACTTTCAAGCTGTTTAAATTTCTTCTCAGCTTAGGAACTCATATAGATTCACTTTTAGATTCATCCTCTTTATTCTATTTTCTCTTTCCTTTGTCTTTTGGATCAATCTTTGGAAGAGGCTTTAAAGTCAGAAGTGGTTTGTAGAGGTAGGTCTAGGTCGTGTCATGTTTCTTCAATTATTTCTTCAACTCTACACCTTTTCTTTTTCTCTAGAAAACTGCTTTGCTTGACTCATGTTGGTGAAGACCTTAAGCTATGGTTTCATCATCTCAAATATTGTAGAAGTAGGTGTTTGACGTGACTTGAGTAGCACTTACTTCTTCAAATGATCTGGCAGTATCGACTTTTCTTTCGCCATCGATTCAGTAGCAGCGCTGCGAATTTGCTCTTTAGTTACCTTCAAATGTGCTCTTCAGTACCTTTCAACTTGTTCATCAGTACTTCATTTGATTGTCGTAATAATATTGGTCGATCTTCATTGTATTGAGTAACTAACTTTCTCCTTGTAGCTTCTAAACTTTTATCATTGTCAGTAATAATAATCTTCGTATTAAAGTACATTCTCCTCAAATCTCCTTGTCTTCATCCACTATATCATTTGTCTCACTTCATCTGAGCAATATTTGTTTCTATTGTGATCAACTTTATCTTCAGAATCTCATCAAATTGAGGATCTCTTAAACTGAAGAGTCACCTTTAGCAAACTTCCTCCCTTGTTTGGATACAGACTCTTTGTGCACCTTTTGTTTCTTGGGAAGCTCTTTCTTGTCAATATTTGCTTCAAGGAGACACTTTTCAGCCATGCTCTATGGTGGTGGATGACAGGTTTAGCTTGTTTCTTGAGCTTCTTGATCTGAGCCTTCAAGTTTTGTATTTCCTTGGCTTGATCTGTAACCTGTGCACATAAAGAGAGACAAAGATCATAGACACTTTGGAGTGTCATTTCACCCCCTATTCCCTGAAAGGGATTTTATCACTGGATGAATGACCCTCAAGTTCCCCCAGAAGTTTTGATATGGTATCAGGAATGATAGGAGATGGTGAAGGTCTGGGGAATGGGTCAGTCTGCTGCTCAAGATGGTACCTCACTACGTTTGAGCAGGAGAATGAGTGCTGTCTGGAGTGGCTCGCATTAGGTACTTCACTAGTGGGAGCAAGAGAGGGTGTAGTTGTGCTCTGCAGAGATGTGCTTTTCTGTTAGAGTGACTCTCCTCACTCTGTGAGGTGGTTCGTGTGAACATCTGTAGTCGCAATACTGAATGTGGGCGTAGACTTTCACTTGAGAGAATCGTCTTTAGCTCTTGTTTGAACACCAATGAGAAAGAAAAGACTTTTACTGTTAAAAGTATTTTCAGGAAAAAATAATCTAAAGGTACATACACAAATATATCTAGTTGTTTATCTAAAAAGATAGAAATAAAAACGTGGGTACATACAAACTTTTCTTAGCATATAAATGTGGACCTAAGCATACCCATCAAAAAATTAATTTAGAAAAAATTATACTTCTGATTAGATGTGTATGCAGATGACTTTTATGCAATGTAGTGGCAATGTTGTAGTAGGAATTTGATCCAAGAGGTGCTTTTTTGAACTATGCAATGATTGATTGTTATGAAATTAAAACCTCCATTGGGTGTGTAAACAAAGCTATATTAAATGTTCAACACTATTAAATCCCCCCTCCATTACCCCTTATAAGGGTGTTTATAGATTATATTTAGCCTGATTGTGTGCAATGAGTTTATCCCATCAGCATCATCAAAAAGAATATACCTTTTATTGATGCCTTTAGAGATAGACGCGACTTGCAGGCTACTTTGGCAGTATTGTGCCTAAGATTGCTGGATTATTTTTTAGGGACTTAGCAGTCGTCAAAAATGTTCAAACAAATGTATAGTAGATACAACAGGACTTTACAGTGAGAGCATGATTGAATGGAACTGCGCTTAGAAAATCAAGTGTTGTTACTCATGATACTCTGCTTCCCTTTCAGACTTCTCTCAGATACGCGACTTGTTGTGCTTTTAGGACATTGAGAATATCTAGTAATCTTAAGATCCGACCCAAGACACAATAGTGAAAGTTCTCAGCGGTGTTCGGAATGTTAGAGGACAAAACTTGGAATGGAGTCGCATAATGGACTGAATCGAGCTATAAAACTGAATCGTGTGGGAAAATGGAACAACAACCCTTCAGGACTAGGAGGAGGGTCTATTATCTACTACTATTGGCCGGCCATGGGAATGAGTTGTTCCTCCATATGGGCCTTGGGCCGGACTAGATTACCTATATTATTCCTTATTCTAACCTTCGAGATAAGATCTTTGTTAACAACTTTGGAAGTGACCGACACTTTTCGTGTTTCCAACAATCTCCCCCTAAGGGAGGTCACTCCAATTTATAAACTTTAATCCTAGCATACTATGCTTTATCCTTAGTCTTTAGCTCGTATTCTTGTCTTTCTCTTGTGAATATGTTGTTGTAGTGATCATTGACTTATTGGATGAGCTTGTTCCTTGTACTAGTATTTGACTTTGTGGGATCTTAGCATCTTGGATCATAAACCAAGCATAATTCTACGTAATTTGGTAACTTTGCCTATCTTGTTAGTCTTGCGACTTCTAGACCAGACATGCTAATACCATTCTTGAAAAGCATTTATTGGTTGATCTTTCTTGAAATTCTTTAACTTTAACACTTTGCCTCTTCTAGAAAGATGTGTGGTAATACAAGAGTCAGTAGCGGAGTCTTGAAAAAATGTACTTGAGTGCTTTCATGATGATTTATGTTTGTCGGTCGGGTATGAGCATGTGGTTATGGATCTTGTGAGCCAGCTGGAATCAGGAACCTCCACCACCATTTTAAATAGCCTGCATAAGACAGTTATCAATAAAGCGGGGGGACGAATATGGCTTTGTCATTCGCCCAGGATTGGTTGGAGAAACCTTCGGATCCGTTGTGATTAGACTCCTCGGTGATCAGATAGAATTCATTTAAGAAGAATCTTCTTGACAGGATTTCCAGCTGAAGTATGAGTCTTTCTAACACATATGTATTTGATTCATCGTACTCAGCATGTTCTCAGATATCGGAATGTCTAAGCAGACAGACGCGCGATCATAGTTGCGTGAACCAGTGACGTTACTATCTCACACCGAGTCGTGAGTTATGAGGCAAAATTGCATTTGCACAAAGTTATCAATAGGTGTATCAATTACAAAATTGTTTTTGTGAACACACGAGAGTGTTCTATCATTTCAAAACATCATTATCAACGTTGATTCCATTTCCTGGAACAAGTTTGATTCTTATAGAATCGCACCATCGTTTCTTTCCAGTTGTCACAAGTTTGATTCGTAAAGAATCGCACAAGTCACCTACCATGAGCTTGTTTGATGTTGACTCAAGCAGGATTTCCATCTTCATTGTGAATGAATTCACTCTGATGTTCTGGCAAAATCACGAGGATAATGCGAAGGAGTCTGTATGGTGTGCTATTTCTTTGATCGTTCACATTATCTGTGAGTTAGCAAGTAGAATTTGACAAGTGTCCTAATGGATTTATGGTATGATCTCTTTTGGCTATAGAACTCAATAGTGTGCACTTTGATTTAGTGATCAGAGGTCCAGCAGTGCTGGAGCTGAGTTGCGCCACCGCACTCACCTTTTCAATATCAACTAACTAGGATAGTGGAGAGAGTCAATAGGACTATGAGTGTATTCTCCAGTGAGTTTTGAAACAAAGTCTCTTCTGACTTTGAGTAGCTGGGGGGGGTTTGCTGCATTGAGTCACTGGGTCCATGACTGTCTTCAATGTCTGACATAACACCTCGAGTGTTTCCTGACAGGCCTTTGTATAGACCCGGTTTTCTGCCTAAGTATATGGAGGCTTCTTTTTTTGTCTCCCTGTTCCTTTCATTTTCTTTTTCCTCTTCATATCCTATAATGCATCCGAGACTCATAAAACTTAACACTTGTTTGGTTTTGTTCTCAGTGTTAGCTCCATCTCAGTCGGCATTATTCCCAATTCTCACTTTTTCTCCTTTTTAATCATACCTAAGGACTTTTACACTAACTAGTGGATATCCCTGGGTAGATCCCTCCGGTTCTGGCTGGATCATGGGATCTGAAAACCTAAGCCTAACGCACTTTAACTTCATAACTTTATTTGACATTGTCGGTCTTTTTGGGTTTATTAATCACATCCTTCCAAAAACACTTTGAAAACTTCATCAAAAGTGTTAGATATTAAAATATCATAAAGTTTTTAACACTTTTGAGAGTTTTTCATTATCACTAAAAGTTCCGCCTTAACATGTGACAGTCAGTATTCGTAGTACATGCTTTGTGTGTGATTGCATGAGGCCTTTTTATTTGATCACTTCTGTCAGTATTCAGTAGTCTAGTTTAAATCCCATTTTCTCCCATTATCCTAAATGTTTATCCCTTGATATTTTGGTATCATATTGATTAACCGTTCGGGTCACAATGTGAGTTGATAGCATATTGGACAAACGTTTATTTGCTCCCCCTCAACTTTTGTGGGAGTTTACGATGATGACGAGTACATTTATATGAAAATTTGATTTACTCAGAAATTTGGAAAAAAATTTGTACTCGAGCAATCTTATTGGATACCATTAGGCTAACAGCACTTCTTATATTCACAAAGTTATTATATACGAGGTTTGACCTGAATGACTGACGAGCATCATATGGATAGATTCATAAGGTTCTTTTGACGTAGCCGTTGGTCTCTTCGTACAATCTTCCACCAACGAACTTTATAAGACTCTCTCTCATTAACCTTCTTTCTTTCAAGAGGTTGTTCATCTGATCATTGTCTTTGTTCAGAGCATGTCTTAAGCTTTGCTTCAGAACTTTCTTTCCAAATTATGAAGTGTTTGCATCAAACTTTTTCGAGTTATAGAACAGATTCAGTACAATACTGTAACTTGAGCTTGTCGTGGTTGGCTGATGTCTGGTGTTTGAAGTTGTTATTCATTCTTAAATCTGACGATCGATTATAAACATAAGAGAAGCCCAGATGAATTCGCTGCAAATAGATCTCTGGGCTGTCAGCACTGTGTTGACTTGGAATGCCTTGTAGAAAGGAGTGAGTTTTAACACATCGTAGACCACTTGGAGAGTTGCTTCCTTTGACGAGACATCTGAAACCTTGTTTAAGCGAAGTATTACATTTAACCAAGAGCTTAAGTTCGGTCAGAAGAAAGCCACACAAGTGCAG
Organism: Tanacetum coccineum; assembly: GCA_026074375.1. Taxonomy (NCBI): domain Eukaryota; kingdom Viridiplantae; phylum Streptophyta; class Magnoliopsida; order Asterales; family Asteraceae; genus Tanacetum; species Tanacetum coccineum. Next base: position 16,526 of record BQNB010004712.1, on the reverse strand, counting down.
AATATCCAAAGTAATCTGATCCGCTATTGGATATTTCCATGAGTGCTGTTTAAGAAGGGGTGAGTGCTGTTATAAGGGAAGTCACAATCAATTTCATTCATGAGACCTTTATGATTTTAGCACTTTTGAAGATCAATATACTTAGATAGACAAACAAGCTTTTAATGTCTATTTTAAACTACGATGATTTGTTGACATTTTAATCTTAGTTAGAAAAAATCTTGATCTTAAGTGTGTTTTTATGTCAAAAATTGGTTAAGTGTTGATAACTTTACTCGTCTCGCGTCTTCACTACATTAACTCGTTCGGTCCTCAAAGATACAGCTAGGATTGGTTTGACTGAAAGAATTAGCACTTGTTCATCTCGGACATTGTGACGTATCTAGTCGACACTGCTGTTTAAGGTCCATAATATCAATCACTCATTCGGTCCTCACTACATAGCACTCGTTCGGTCCACATTATACTGCACTCGTTCGGTCCACACTAAACTTCACTCGTTCGGTCCATAATAGACTTCACTCGTTCGATCCATAATAGACTTTACTCGTTCGGTCCTTAGTAGACTTTACTCGTTCGGTCCTTAGTAGACTTCACTCGTTTGGTCTACTCTACACAGCACTCGTTCGATCCTCAAAGGACTTTACTCATGCGGTCCTGTCTAAAAGACACCGTTCATACCTTCTCTAACATACACTCGTTTCGACCATGATTAGATTACTCGTTCGGTCCATAAATCTCTAGTTCGACCCTTACACTTAGACCGATGGATGATGATTTGGTTAAGTTGTAACCAATTTGAACTTTGACATTGCGGCCCTCATCTACACACAACTATTAATCTTGCACAAATTAGGTTTTATAACGTATATGTCGCAGATGATAGCTAGAGAGAGAGCGACAATTGGGTTCTACTAATGTTTAAACACTCTCATACCTATAGACATAATTTAGAAAAATACACCCTAACAAAGGCATTAAAACAAGTACACAAAAGGCATACAATCAGAGATTAAACTTAATTACTTTAATTGCATGAGTTAATACGTTATCGTTTGATAATTTTTTTCCCATTTTTACAGCTCATTTGTATCATGACAAAGAAATTTGACATTCTCTCCCCCTCAAACAATGACCCATTATTGCTCTTTATGACAGAAGAGCTGTAGACATTGTTTGAGAAGTTAAATGTATCATGAAAATTATTTTCAGGATGATGAATGATTTTGTATGGACGCAAATCACATGAATGCGAAAACGCAAGATAAATAAGATTTTCTCTTATTTATTCACATAGATGCGATGCATCGTTACACTTATGGGATATAGTAAGCACGGGTTTGTGATGCAAAGTAATCACAAGCCTTTTGCTATGATCATAATGTAGACCATGCTCCGAGAATAAAATCCGTTGAGAACGACAGAAGTTTTCTTTTTGAAATACTTGCCTTTAGGTTGAAACCCGGGTTTGCTATCAGAGAAATTAATAGGGCAGAGCCTCATTTGCAGGTTTGTATGTAATTGTAACTTCTGCTAGAACTTCATTACAGAATTGTATTCATTGTTAAATGACATTTCTAGAAAGTAAAATGTTATCGTTGCTGAAGCACATGCCATTGTAAAATTCTTTTTGAATTTTCTATTTTTTTTTAATTTTGTATTTTGTTTTTGAGGTATTTATATATAAATATGAAATTATTTTTGGGTTTTTATGATTTTAGAAAAAATAAAAGTAAATTAAAAATCTTTTTGTGTTTTTCGTGATCTTAAGTTATTACGTATTTATACTGGATATTTTGAATAGGTACCTACCACTATTCATCAATACTTCATACTGCCAATTGTTTCAGAGTATCGGTGTAAAATCAGCCATTTCCCAGACCGGGTTCTCACGTCACGTACTTTTACTCTTTTCTCAAGTCATGTCCCTTGTTGTTAAGAATTCAATTCTTTCTCGGCCAGAGCTTTATTGTAGATGTCCGCCAATTGATATTCCGTATTGACAAAGTAAAGTTCGATCACACCATTCTCAACATGCTCCTTGATGAAGTGAAACCTGATGTCTATATGCTTGGATCTGGAATGTTGAACATTGTTGCAGCATAAGGCAATAGCGCTTTTGTTATCACAGTACATTGGAGTTTTATTGAATCCAAAAGCCATTTAGTCGGTTAAGTAGTGATCTCATCCAAAGGGATTGAGAACCAAAAAACCGGTCAGAGCAAGATATTCAAGCTTCAGTACTGGATATCGCAACGTTTTATGCCTTTTAGAACGACCCAGTTACAAAGTCTGATCACCCAAAAAGTTGAACTGCTAGCCAGATGTATACGGCCGTGTATCTTGACAACCAGCATGTCGCATCTGCAAATGCTAGGTGAGTGCAAAGGCTAGAATCCTTTGGATACCAAAGGACCGTTGTACGGTTCCTTTTAGTACGAGAGATCCTTTTTAATGCATTTAGGTGCTTTTCGGTAGGCCGAGCTTGATACCCGGGCACACATGCATTTTCAGCAAATTGTAGGTTCAGGTCTACTGGCTTAAGAGGGTTAAAGGAGGGTGCCAATCATACATGATTGTGGATGGATCTACAGTTCCCTTCTTTTTCCTCATCCTGTTTGGACTTCTCCACCATGGGAGGTAATCCATGGGTCACAAGATTCATAGCCATATTTTTTAAGTGATTCAAGAGCATATTTAGATTGGTTTATGAAGATGCCTCTGGGACTTTGAGAAATCTGTAGTCCTAAGAAAAATGAGATTTTTCCCATCATCGACATCTTGAATTTTGAACACATTATTTTAGCAAATAGATCACACAATTCAGGAGTAGAGGCAGCAAAGATAATATCATCGACATAGATTTGTACCAGAATTAGTTCGTTGCCTTTCTTACGATGACGAACGGAGTAGGATCCACTATGACTTTGGAGAAGTCATTGGATACAGGAATGAAGACAACATATCATTACCACGCACGTGGAGCTTGTTAACCAACCATAAAGAGCTTTCTTAAGCTTGTATACGTGTTTATGTTTGTCTGGATCACAAATCCGTTACCGGTTGGCTACATTCACTTCTACTCGTAGATTACTCATTCAGAAACGCAAGTCTTCACTTCCATTTGATAGGTGACCTGTTCATGTGAGCAGCAAACGCAAGATACTAAAAGTTTCTGTATCAGCCTGTTAATCTTGCAACCGGAGCACATTGACTCTTCAAAATGATCCCTCCTTTTTGGCGATAAACCGACGAGCGACAACGAGCTTATTTTTTAGATACTCCTAACTCATCAAGTTTAACCTTATAGATCCACTTAAGAGAGATGACAAATGCTTTTTTTGTCAGGAGAGGTGAGATCTATGATGGTTCGTGCCAAACCTCCCAGACGTTCATCGAGTATGATGGAAGCTTGAGCCGTCTCTGCTGTGAGCTTCTTAGTTACTATCATGCCTTGGAAGAGAGTAAGTGTCGCGCTGGTGTCGTGTTCATGTGGTCTCGCGAACTGAGATCTGCGCTGTGAGGTCATCATGGGAGTCATATCGCAATAGAAGTCAAGTCGTGCAGTCTTCTATATTAGAGATGGAATTATCGCATGAAGTATGATATGAGAACTCTAGTGGAGTCTGCAAGGATAAACATCCGTCTTGTATGTGTGCGCAGACTGATAGCTGAGGTGATCCTGATGTGTATTCATTCTAATGGACGAGTCGTTTCGAGGAAAGTTGTCGTAGTAGGAGCGTGTAGACGATCTCTAGCGAATGGATATGTAAAGTGATGTCGCAGAGTGAGAGACGCGCTGAAGGATAATCTTTGTATCAGATAGTAGAGAATTCTGGAATTGGAATACGAAGTAGGCATCTCGATGATAGAAGTATAAGGCGTGCGATATCTTGATCTATAGTGTGTATTAAGTGGTTGTGACGTCATAAGAAGCGTAGTGCTGCGCACGATACAACTCATGCAGATAGAGTGTATTAAGGCTCTGTGTAGTGCCGTGCTCAGGCGAGACGTTACTTGCGTGCACTGGTAGAGTGCTCATGTCGTTCGTTGCCAACGGAGTAGGTGCGAGGATAAGGTTGACCTAGATCGATTAGACTCAAGCAATGCTGAGCGTCAAGGGTAGATAGTACGGGATGCCTGGTGCTCATGTAGAGAGTAGAATGAGTGACTTCTTGGTGTGAATGTGAGAGATGTTGACAAGTTGTGGTGACTGCGGCATCGATGACAAGTGTGTTGGAAGAAGAGGAGCAAGTATAATGAATGCTCGCGTCCAGTGTGAGTGCCTCGTGCTAAGAGTGCTCAAGAGTTGTGAACGCTGTTTCGTGAGATCGCAAACGAGAGGGTTGCACGGTTTTTTGGACGACGCGCAACGATTTTTGTGCGGCTGTATGTTCCTGATTTGATACGACTCTTGAAGTCTGTCTCTGCGAGTTGTGTGATGCAGCTGCAGCGAGTTGTCGACTGCTGCTGAGGTGTTGGATAAGCATCATCACGGGTGGTCGCGCTCGCATCGCGAGAAAATCAAAAGTGAATGGTGATAGTATGCGCTAGCGCAGACGTGTGCTGGTACGTCTATTGTAAATTACGGAAAGCTTTCATTTGTGGGGCAGTATGCCAATGAAGATCACCAATTATCAGCCTTTGGTTGTAGCTAGCCTAATTTTCACTATCATTCGTGGGTAGCAAATGTGCACCAAACAATGTAGATAAGATAGGATCGGGAGGTTTGTCTGTAAAAGATCATATGGTGTTGCCATGCGACGACGCGTATCTTGGAACGATTTTGGGTATATCAGGCTTGTCGGCAACCGCTTCGGGCCTCATTAGAAAAATAAAGGAGCTTTTGATTAATTAACATAGTGCGTGCTGCTTCGTTTACGCGAACGTTTTCAGTCTTTCAACAACACCGTTTTGCTGGGAGAGCGTGCAACAATGATTGTTTCATGAGAGTATACCAACCTTCTCTATAATATTCACGCGACGTTCTGATTAACAAACTAAGTTCTATTATCTTTCTGATGCGTCGGACGGTTTCCTTAAGTCGTACTTGGAACATATTTCTATTAGTTGATAATATACATCTGGAGCTTCATCTTTTGATCGCAAACACTTTCTCCCATGTAAACGAGAAAGAGTAGTCATTGACCAATAACGAGGATGTACTTACTTTCCTTGACACTTGCGATCACGCATTGGCCTTACATTGATCCATATGTAAATAGATAAGTTTTCTTTGTTCTGGTATCTGTCAGATTTGGGTTTGTAGGGTTTTCTTTGACTTTTTCCTAATGCACATGCGGGGATCATTAAATGATCCTTTCAGACTTGAGATTAGGGAGACCTGTACAAGTCCATAGGTGTGAACGATGATTGATAGATCAAAGTTCAAGTGGATTGACGACGATGCCATAAACCATAAAGACTTGGTTTTTTTTTAGACGCCTTTGACAATAGACAAATAGGAGAGGATGCCATCATATTCCCAAGAGAGAGAGTATAAAGGTTATCTCCTCGAGATCCTGTCAATAAATCCACACCTTCTAGATTGCGAATGAAGCACGTGTGTTGACGAAAAGCCACTTCAAGATTGGAATCACAGAATTGTCCCACAGAAAATAGATTATGCCCAAGTCCTTCAACGTAATAAACCCTTGAAATAGTAACATTCCCAATCTGATAATCTCCAAAACCCATTATCTTTGCAACTTGATCATTTCCGAATTTAACTGTACCCAAGAATTTACTGATGAAATTGGTGAGCTGAGAGCGATCTCCGGTCATGTGCTTCGAGCAACCGGAATCCAAATACCAGAGGACGATTTGGACAACCTGCATTCATTCAAAGAAGTAGATGGAATATTGGTTTTTGTGGATCCCCAGGATTTACTGGGTTCCTTTTTGTTAGCAGACATTGGTTTTAAAACCTTAGTTTTGCTAACGGACTCAGTATTTGTATTCTTCCTAGGTTTCCTTGAGTATACCAATTTAACCACAGGTTTGGGTGATTCAGAGTCTAGAACTATTGGTTTCCTAGAAGGCACTTCATTAGTAGTGGTAATCCTAGTTAAAGGGCACGCATTTCCTACAATAGTGAAGGTCCGACCAGTAGGTCTCCAAATATATCCTATCTGAGTGAACACCTTTCCTGTTGGTTTCCAAATATCTTTCTTAGATTTATTCTTTTTAGGTTTAGCACGAGATTTCACAACATTCAAAGAGTTAGAAACACACAAATTATCAGAAATCATGCAATCATCACATTGAATACCAACACAATCAGAATTATCTTGTTTCTTGAGATTCTGCACAACCGCAGATCCATTAACATTAACAGTACCATTCTTTTTATTCAAACTAGATTTAACATTCCTAGGGTGAGCTTCTACTTTATTCTTCGAATTACTACTTGGTGTTTGCAGAATCCTATCATTCTTGGTATTGCCTGAAGGCTGTGATCCGCTAGCACTAGTAGAAAGTCTTACTCCTGTAGAATGCAACACACGCTTGTTAGAAACTATGTTTGAAGTCGAGGCTGGTTTTGTGTTTTCTGTGGATGTGAATGATTCGGCAAACCTAACTTTCTTGTCCGTTTTCCTCGGTATGACCTCAATTAATTGAGGTCCACAATTGTTGATGCTAGGGCATGATCTACTTATGTGTGAAAGCAAATCCTGAATGACTTTGGTATACCTAAAGGCAGACTCTAAAAGTGGATCTTGAGGATAATTTGCTTTTACATGTTCGACTATATCCCTAAGGACCAAAGCTTCTTCCTGGGTATGCTTAATATACGAAGAGTGAGCAGTCCTTTTGTTCAACAATTTGGGTGTGATTGGTTCCATGTTATCCTTAGACACGTTTGGATCAACAGAGTGGGTCACAGTCTCCTTGTTATCTATCGCTTTTCCTTTAAGTTTCCTTAACTCATTTTTTAGGGCTGCTATGACCAAACCTTGTTCCTGAAGTTTTGCATTTAAATCAGAAATCTCCCCAGACTTTATATTGACTTGCTTGATTAACGCATCACATTGTTCTTTTGATTGAACACGTTTTGGCTTAATCGAGTCATAAAGTTGCTTGTAAGTCTGTTTCAAATGCTCATTCTCAGTAACAAGTTTTGTCACTCTATGTTCCAATTCTATGTTAAGTGTCTCTATTTCATCCATGTCCATTTTGACTGAACTATCCTCCACATTTCCTTTGAAGGACTTAATTTGTTCTTTCAACTTGACAATTACTGTGTCTTTCGCTTGAGACTGAGCTTTCAATTCACTTAATTCAAACAACTGTGTAAAACTCGGAGCATTTTGATTTAAAACACTGTTTTCTTGTTGAAAAATTTCATGATTAAGTTGTGAATCGGCTTCCAAAGTGATGCAATGTTTTTCAAGAGTTGTAAAACACTTGCAAAGATTATCGTATGTTTCTTTATCCACAAAATCCTTTTTCTTGACAAGCTCAGTCTCAAGTTCGAGACACTTTTGACATTCAGTCACATTTTCACCATTTGCATTCACAGATAAATTCACAACAGTCTTTACAATATCCTTATCAATAGCTTGTGCCAAGAGTCGTTCGTTTTCACTCAAAACTTGATTCATTTTAACTTCGAAAGTTCTGGACTCCAAGCGATGTTGTTCGACAGCCTGTTCCATTTGATAAAAGACTTTTTGGACATCGGCAAGTTCTTCAAAACCAAGTAAATGATTAAGTTATTGAAGATATCTTTTAATTCTATTACAAACGGAATAATTCATCTCGAAAACCAAGCCTTTGTAATGTACAAACCCCATGTGCCTCAGTGATAGCTGTGGCAGTGGTTCTTTCTTGACAACATGATCAAGCCAGTAAGATGCTTTAAGCTTTTCAAGCTAGGTATTCACCAACGTAACTGTAAGGGAAATTCTTTGAACCTCACCTATGACGGTTGAAGAAAGAGATGTCTAAAGGTGGGACCAAAGTTCCCCCCCCCCGCGTTTCTCCAATTAGGCATGTTCACTATATAACTCAGGTTTTTCGAACAAACGTTTGTAGTAATCGTTTTTGAAGAATGGCATAATTTATTGGTGTTCGTGTTCACTTTATGTTTCCAAACAATGGATCTTGTTCTTTCAAAAGCCATTTTGAATGAACACTTTTCACTTAGCTCTATGTTTCATCAGAATCCGGAACCACAATATATCCATTTTAAGATGTAATTCCGTCATACAGCTTTGGCATTGACCCCGAGCTTTCTTCAGACAGAAAAGTTTTTCAAAAACCGAATGCATTGTTTCGCGAGGAATGATCATAAACTAATTGGTGGAGTCATCATATAACAGTTTATTGCGCAGATTGAACCTCTTTTGAAAATGAATGTTTTCAAGTTGCCTTGATTTCCTTTTCTAATTAAATTTCTCTCTCATATTTCTGTTTTCTCTAATTTCATCCAACACAAGATATCATCACACAACATTCGCACAAAGAATTAGTTTCGGGGTAAATGACTTAATTTTTGATTCAAAAACTGTTTTCATTAAACAATCCTTTTTCTGCACTTGTTCGAGAAGATATTGCTTAAGGATGTACAATCTCGATAGACCTGTTCATGATTGAATCCAGAAAAACTTTTTTCACCAACATTTTGTTCTCTTTTCAAATCTTAAATCTCTCTTTTATATCTGTCAAGCTCGTTAGACAAAGCTTTATTAACAAGTGTTGCAATGCGTCACTTGGTTAGTTAATTTGATCAAAACATAGACAGTATCAAGACATCTTGTTTGAGCAGAAGATTAGAATTCTATCTGAAACATTTTCCTGTTGTGTTTTCACATCAGATACTGAGAATAAAGGAATGATATTGCCTACTACTGATTTTATGACAGTTTCTAACTGACCGTCACATCATTAACTGTTCAGAAGACTTCATGATCATGCTGCACTTTTGATTAAATTAGTTCATAGTTTCAGATTATCTTGATTGTGTACCTTAGTGAGATGCATCTGAGCCATTCACCATGAGATTGGCCCATGAGCAGCAACTGGCTGAATTGAGTTCATCACAATCAGAGTCATAAGCATCCAGATCATCGGCTTGATAAGCAGCATTGTTGGTAATGACTGTCTGAGAGGTTTGAACGTCAGGTAGTCCTGGATCTGCCAAGAATGCTATCTCTTCCTCTGTTAAAGCTTGTCCACCTGCTTGAGCTTGAACCAACAACACTTTATCGTTAAACCATGTGTCATCCCTTTTCCTCTTGGGCTTTGTGCATTGCTTGGCAATATGACCCTCCCCTTTGCAATTGTAACAAATAACCGTCCTTTGTTTCCCCGTGTTGCTACCACTTGCACCAGGTGTGAATTTTCTTGTTGTTCCAGCAGCATAAGAAGTTTGTCTCCCCTGTACAGGTTGCACTGTCACTTTTCCATCATAGATGGTAGCTTGTTGACGAGGGTTTGACGAAGTCCTTAGCTGATTGTTGGTATTAAAGGATAACGGTGGAGTGTGACAACAGCAGTCAAGAAATGACATCATGAGTGATTAATTGCATCAATCGGATCATCCCCCTCTTGGAACACTGAACAACTAGTGCTGGAGTTTGGTTTGGAAAACTCAGTGTTGCTGCTGATAAGGTTTGTGGGAGCATATACCAACTGTGGGATTTGATTGGTTGTTTGAGATAATAAACGTTGTGGTGATCTGTGGATTGATAACTCATTTTTGTTGGATAAGTAGTTGAAAGAGGTGTTGATTGATGTTGATAAGGTGTAACGAACTGTGGAAGTCTGATATGGTGAAATCTGATGTTGAGACAGAGAACTGTGGGATGATGGTGTAATGAGATTTGATAAGCAGACTGGTTAATTGGTGATATTCAACTAAAGCATGAAGGATCAGGGTTGCTTTCATGCATCAATCGAACTTCAATTTCATGTCGTTCATCGTGTTGCAAGATGAGCATGAAGTTTTGATCAACTTGGTAGTGGTGTCAAGTCTTTACCAGTTTAACATCAGTGACCAAATTTCTCACTGACCCGATGAACCCACCCTCACCAATCAACAGGAATAGTGTTTAAGAACATGTGTTCACTTGAAACTGCTCCAAGGCATCCCTTGTAAATTGTTCATCATTGAGTAATAGAGTGAACCACAGTAATACTCATGCAACGTCTCTCCCCTCTTGTAAGTGAACTTAGTCAAATTCATCATACAGCGTGCACTCACGTCTTGTTGGTTAATGATGTTCCTTGCATCAACAGTTAAATCTTCTCCCAAAGATTCCTTTTTGCTTACACGTGTTGACCTCACTAAAACATAGATTTCGGTTGGTATGTGCCTTGAGATGAATATTGAATTGCTTTGATGTCACAATCTGCTTGAATGGCTTCAGCTGGAGTTAGCCTCAACATATTCCTTTAGCCGTGTTACTCCATCCTCCAGTGAATGAAGGCCTAAACAAGTGGTCTTTTCCAACAGATGCAAGTATGCATTCTTACCATGTGGCTCTTCATCATATAAAATTCCATTCTGCTTTTTCCATGAATCATACAAGTGTTTTTTTCCAGCATTCGATGGTTTGTTGACACCAATCCAGAGAGAAGTGATTTATCAGCAAGAGACGTCATTGTGATATCAAAAAGATTAGCAATTTGATCGATCGGTGGAGAAAGAAAATTGTGTTTTGAACTGATTGTTAGTCTTCGGAAGTTAAAAAACTATACGGATTTTACAATTCTTGTGTAAAAACCGGGAAGATCAAGTGTTTGTTTCACGGAATATTGACAAGTCAAAGAAATAACCGTATATTTAAAATTGAGTTGTTGAGTTTGAATTAATTTTGCCTCTGGTTCGAGTCCCTCCCCTGATTTGCGAACCGCTAGTGATCGATCTTTCGTTTCGAAGAACGGCTAGTTCGATCCTTCGTTCGAACCGCTAGTTCGATCCAACCTAGAAGTCGCTAGTTCGATCCTTCGTTCGAACGGCTAGTTCGATCCTTCGTTCGAACCGCTAGTTCGGGTCCAACCAAGAAGTACGCAGTTCGAATGATCGTGAAAATCCGCTAGTTCGATATTTGGAAATCGCTAGTTCCGAATCCTTCGTTCGAGTCACGAGTTCGATATCTGTTCTTTGACTAGTATCGATCCCCTTGTTCGAGTCCGTCTAGTTCGATCCTAACTATTACGAAACACAAACTTTCAAAACCAAAAAAGACTAATACGATTATTAAATGATTTTTTAGCAAAAATTCTTGTACAACTAGTAATACTATAACCTATAGGAACAATAAAATGACAACTTTAGGTTTTTAAAGCCAAAAATTTTTTTTATCACTAAATTGATCTTTGTAAATGGGTTTTGAACTCCAATCAAACACTAAAATCTAACACACCACAGCCTGGCACGATACCAATTGTGAATACATATATCTAATAATCACCAAGAACATAAGTGAATGTGGGTTGGACTGTTAGAGAGAAAACTTGGATTGGAATGGATGAATGTATTATGGAATGTGTGTAAAACAAATGGAACAACCAACCCTCTCCAAGACTAGGAGAGGGTGTATTTATACTACATAGAGGCCGGCCATGGGCTGGAGTTGGGCCATCCATGGGCCTTGGGCCGGACTAGATTACTAATCTAATCCTTATACTAACTACGAGCTAAGACTATTACAACTTTGGAAGTGACCGACACTTTTCGTGTTTCCAACATTCTCTATTCTCATTTCCCCAAGATCCTTCCAAGATAGCCTTTTCTTTCAAAGCTTCATCCTTCAAATCACCATCGTCAAGTCCTTCATACCACTCATAATTTAGGAAATAAGTCAAGGTACCTACTTAAATTATTCCTGGTAAATTTCCTCCATTACAATATCCGTGTTCATTTGAGTTACAAGTAGGCCATTGAACGTATCCACTTTTGAATTGAAACGGCTTACATTCATTACATATATCATTATTAGGTTCCTTCCAAGTTCCATCATCCAACCACGGTTTTTCTTCAACCCACAGGACTTCTTTATTCCATTCATAGATCTATGCATTCTTATAATCTTCAAATGTTTTGAATCCCGGTAGATCTCCAGTGAGCACGTCAGTATCAATTTGAAGAAGATGATTAAACTCCTTGAATTCTTTGCATAGAGGTGTCTCAAAATCGAATATATCCGTTTCTATCTTGAAGATTTCAACAATTTCATTTTCTTTACTCAGATTCTCTTCTTCAAGATCAGAAAGCTCATCGTCAGTTGATATTTCTTCATCATCACCTCTTATCCAATATAACCATAGCGCATTCTTTGTGTACCGATCCATTGTCTTATGGTTACTAAATTTGGAAGCTAACTATTTTAAAAACTCAATATCAGTTGGATTAAATTCCACATCGGTGTTAACTCCATCTAACTCTAATCATCTTTTAATTTCCATATACTCCTCGAATTGCTTCCTATAACTCCTAATTAACCATGTATTAACCACTTCTTCTACAATTTCTTTATCAACATTCTTATGATCTCCAAATTTTAAGTCCAACCATCGCTCTAAAGTTATGTCTATGAGTTTGATGTGTTTCAAAAGTTTTAAATTTATAAGACTATAATTACCGGTAAATAGAAAGAAACACACAAGAAAAGTATAACCTCGTATGTAGTATAGATTTAGGGTAAGACCAGTTCGTTCCACGGGATTGAAGTTTCTTAAAAAGTTAATAAGTTTTGCATAGAGAATATCTTTAAACTTGTCACGAATCTAAAGATAAAAGGGCACGATTTGTATTTCAAATGATTAAAACATATGTTTATTTAGGGACGAGAGCAAAGATGACGAACACATGAATAATGACGAGCTCATGAATAAAGATATAAACACTTAAATAGACGGGTAGTTATTCAAGCGTTTGTCTATTTTATATAAAAGAGAATCCTTTTGGCCCTTAATCTTTGATATATCAAATGCTTTAAGTTTATGTTTGGAAATAATAAAGATAAGCTTGCTCAATCAAGTTCATTAGACATAAGATTGAACCTTAAACATTTTTATACTCGGGGTTGATAAACAATTTACTTGTTAATTCTTACAAAACGAGAATCGAATTGTCATAGACAAACTGTTATCCCACTAGTTTAATTCATTACACAACAGTAATCTATACCAATATGCTAGAAAATAAGAAATCTTAGAGAGAGAAAGTAGAAAGAGAAACAAGAAAGGAAGATTAGCTTAGAGAGAGTTTGGAGGATTACAAGTGAAATGAAATGTAACCAACACCCTTCACCAAGTGTGGTGAAGGGATATTTATACCCTAGCCTTCTAGTTGGCTCATGGGCTTTCTTAACGGGTCGAGCTTGGCTAAACTTGGGCTTTCACCCTTAACATGGATAACATTAGATTACAAACTAAGCCCGATGATACCCGACTAGCCTATTACATAACAAGACCTATTTGACTTAATGAGACCGATAACATTCTTGTTTGACTTAATATAATTAAGGCTAACACAATCCCCCCGTGGCATCTTTATAAACCAGTCCAACTAAGTGTTAGAAATCCTTAGAAAAATATGGAATGAAAACTTGTGATCCCATTGGTACTTCAATGGAGATCAAAGATAAAATTGACCTAGATCAAAATGGGACTCTAGTCGATGCAATGAAATGTTTACATCAAGCAAGTGTTAAGTAATTATTTTGAGGATAATTATTAACTCTGTTCATTTTATTTTTATTGGTTACGTAAAGTGTTTACGTTTCGCGATAAAATACGTTTAGGCATTCCCGAAACCACCAAAACTTTTCTA
>BQNB010004711.1:84752-95228 GCA_026074375.1 Tanacetum coccineum | reverse complement strand
GGATATAAAGTAACCCATACCCGGGAGAACTGAATCACCCGTTGTTAGGAACAACCGTCTTTTTGGCGACATGCTTTCCTCAATTTGAAAAGCGGGTTGGAGTCTGAAATAACTGCAAGCCATTAAGACATGTTTTGAAACGTTTAAACTTATGTTCGAGCTTCATTTAAAGACCTATGTCATTATTGAATGACATTTCTAGGACCGTAAATGAACTTTTTCACGAAATTCCTAAGCCGCGAGCGATCCCCTGTCATATGTTTTGAACAGCCTGAGTCCAAATACCAAAGGACGATCTGTACGACCTGCATTTGAAAACAGACGAAGATGGAGAGTTTGGAAAGTTGGATCCCCAATTGTGGTTGGGTTCCCTCGGGTTAGCATAAGCAATCGCTGACACTTTGTTAGGTTTAGTGAGCCTAGTTAAAGGGCACTGTTCTCCTAAAGTGAATGTTCTTCCTGTGGGCATCCATTGATAACCTACAGTGGTAAGTATGTTGCCTGTTGGTTTCCATACTTGCTTGACTTGCTTAGGTTTCCAAACTTGCTTAACTTTACGCACAACATTTTTAACAGAGGGGGATGCATTCACAGAGTGCAAATAAGTAACCACACACATATCATGATTTGCAGAAATTAAGCATTTGTTACATGTTTGGCAAACAGAATGAGAATTCGAATTAATTACAGTATGCTTAGAGCTAATACTAGAATCAACACGATTCGTGGTTTTCAGACTAGACTTAATTGTCCTAGGGTGTTCTTCTACTTTCTTCATGTTGACACTCTTAGCCGACAAGATCCTATTTTTCTTGGTATTGCTCCTAGGCTGTGATCTGCTAGCGTCAGTGCAACTGTTTACTCCTGTAGAAGGAGGCACAGGGACATTAGTCTTCTGACAGTTTAGTTGCTCTACAGGTTTGTGTGTGTTACTTTTTGACATTATACATTGTTCCTCAAAAGTGACTTGCTTTTTCTTAGGTAAAGGGGTAGAAGCATGCTTGTTATCTCGTGTATTTAGGTCTTTTGGACAAGTGTCAATCACATATTCTAACAATTCTTGAGAGTGTTTGGTGTAACGGCAAGCTGATGCAAGTAGGGGTGTCAAACGGGTCAACCCGACCCGACCCGAACCCGACCCGAACCCGATAAAGCCTTATAGGGTCGGGTTCATTCAGGTTTAACTCGGCTTATCGGGTTATCGGGTTGAACCCGATAAACCCGATAGCCTTATAGGGTCGGGTTAGGGTTATTTCTTAATATTTTATCGGGTTCGGGTTCAACCTGATAACCCGATAATTATATACGTCTATGTTGTAAATATTTTTATTTGAGGCCCATGATCATCACATATTTTTTGTTTTCGAATTCAGGTAAGACTAGTACTAATTTACATGATATAAAATGCATCAAGTGAGAGTAAATGTTTGCCTAATAAATATCTTGAATTTTTTTAGTCAGACATGGGAAAAGATACTCCTAGATTCAAGTTTTGTTTTTGAATTCAGGTGAGACTAGTACTAAATCTGTTTTGGGGTACATGGTTTGATAAACAGTATAGAAACATAATCTAGTCCTAAAATCTTTCTTTTTTATCAGATACAACCCGATAACAACCCGACAACCCAACCCGATTCAACCCGACCCGTTTTGACCCGATAAGTGATTACGCCGATAAATTTATAGGGTCGGGTTAGGGTTAATATTTGGGACACCTCAACCCGACTCAACCCGACACGTTCAACCCGATAACCCGACAACCCGACCCGATAACACCCCTAGCTCTACCAATATACAACTATTTTTGCTATTTTGGAACTTATTTCTATTTATGCCCCAAAACTTTTGTGTGTGTATAGTATATGCCCCAAAAAAAAGCTCCTTCCTCAAATGCTCCAAAGCGACTTATTAAAAAATTAGTATTTGTACTTTTAAAGTACACTTTGTTGTAAGTGTATTTTTCTAGCCATGTTTTTTAACACGTTGGAGCGACCCCGTATTTATACTCGGAGCGACTTCACTTTTTTTACTTTTTCCAACCCACTAACCATCATCTCCGACCCACACCCATCATCACCAATTTACCACCACCATCATCTCCAACCCACACCCATCCTTCAATCTCTTAACCGCCACCATCTCCCCAACCACCCTCCCCATCCCCTCACTCAAATGCTCTTCTTCATCTAAAATCAAAAACCCATTCCCAGTTTCCATTCCCATTCCCAAAACCATGAAGAACCCATTAATTTTCTTATTCACCACCACCATCTTCATCTTCCTTAACCAAACCTAACCCCAAAAAACCACAGATCTATCCTCAGACCGAGCCGCACTTATCACACTCCGGTCCTCCCTCTCGGGCCGTACACTCTTATGGCCCACAACCCAACCCACCAAGCTTGTTTTGTATGTATGTATTGCGTAAGCCATGAAGT
The DNA here is from genome assembly GCA_026074375.1 of Tanacetum coccineum. Classification (NCBI taxonomy): domain Eukaryota; kingdom Viridiplantae; phylum Streptophyta; class Magnoliopsida; order Asterales; family Asteraceae; genus Tanacetum; species Tanacetum coccineum. The sequence goes on along the minus strand of BQNB010004711.1, from coordinate 92,790 downwards.
GTTTCATAGGTTGAAAATGAGTTTTGAGGTGGTGGGTCCCACACTTGTTCTTCTTCTTCTTTCCTTGATTTTGTTAAAAGATTGGATTTAGTTTTTTTGTCAAAGAATGAGGGATGAAGATAGGCAAGTGGTTAAAAGAAAAGCAAAATTGAGTATGAGCTGGTTAGCATGACTCAAGTAACCAAAATTAACAGAGTCTTGTTCCACTAAATATGCTCGAACCTAGTTCCCGTGGTTACCTTAAAAGTGGGCCCCCACCCATGTTTCAAACACAGACATGTGACTAGTCAGGATCCATCCCATGTTTTTCTTTTCTTCTCTTTTGTTTTTGTTGTTGGTATGAGATAATTTAGTGGGGTTGAAGATGATGGTGGTGGCGTGACGGTGATGAATTGGTGATGATGGGTGTGGGTTGGAGATGATGGGTGTGGGTTGGACATAATGGTTAGTGGGTTGAAAAAAGTAAAATAAGTGAAGTCGCTCCGAGTATAAATACAAGGTCACTCTAACATATTAAAAAACATACATATAAAAGTACACTTACACAAAGTGTACTTTGAAAGTAAAAATACTAATTTTTTAATAAGTCGTTCCGGTCGCTCTAGTCACTCTGGGGCATTTGAGGAAGGAGTTTTTTTGAGGGCATATACTACACATACACAAAAGTTTTAGGGCATAAATAAAAATATCCCTTTATTTATTCTATAATTGTTTTTGTTTCTATTGGATGCAACTTTATGAACACGTTTAGACCGTTTTTGGTTTGCAACACACTAAGTAAAGGTTAAGTGACTGTCTTTTTCATTATTTTCCACAAGAAAAAAATTATTTGAGTCACTGTTGACATAGGTAAATTCTTCATTTACGTACAAATCACCCAACAAGACTAATGGAGTCTAATAAATTACTGACCCTCCTCAAATATGAATTATATGGTTAGGTCATTTGGTCTCATAGCAATATTTAAACTTGAAACATCTTACCATGAGTCTCCATTATCGCTAGGCTTTCCCCATTAAAATTAAGCCAACATGAAACTTACTATTCACTACGAAGTTACGAACTTAGTTTGTAATTACATTTAGGTAGTGTTTGATAAAGATTTAAAGAGTCTTAATTAAAAAATATGTAAATTAATTAAGTTATTAAAGACTTGTTTGTTTTGTGCTTAAAATTAACAAATGACTTCTTAGGAAAAGAAGAGAGGGGGTGTCTTTGTATTAAGTCCATGACTTAAATCATAATTTTACATATTTACCCTTCCACTTCTTCACATATAATCCCGCGTAACTTGTTTTTAAGGTATAAAAGTAATTTTATTTAATTCACACACTCTATTCAGCAAAAAAAGGGGAAAAAATCATATATTCATCTACAATCAGACGACACTTTAATTTTACAGGACTTGAAAAAAAAACTAAAGAAACAGACTCTTAGGTTTGCTGAACAAGTGTTTTACCCCTGCCAAACACATGTAGACGTGTATTAATAAAGGCTTATGATATATGTACCCCCCCTAAAATACAATTTGTACCCCCCCTGGTTTTTTGCGGTTTTTTTTTTGAATTTTATTTTATTTTGTATTTTTATAATTTTGTATATGTTATAAAACTGTGACACGGAAAAAACGGAGCGAAAAATATAAAGTTTAACAGGTCAAAAGTATGAAACTGTTAAAAATTACGGAACAGAAACTAATAAAAAACTGCGTTGCACTGTAAAAAGGAAAGTACAAAAGGAATCTTTTGTATCTTTTGACACTATGCAGTGGGCCAGGGGGGGTATCAATAGGGGCACCCATTAATAAACCTATGATTTTCTTATTGATTCAGTACACATTATTTAAACTTACAAACTACTATGCATGTGAATTTTGAATTTAATTAACCTAATTTCGAAAATGGTTTATTTTTAGCTTAAGTTAATAGTACATATATTTATTTTGAACGGTTCAAGCTGAAACAAGCATATAACCTATACGAGGTTTGAGTATTAAGATTAATTTCTTTGAATCTCACGCTTTCATTTTGATGTATATATAACCCGTGCGTTTATGATGTTTTGTTCTTACCGATCAATTTAAATTTAATAATAATAATCATAAAGGTTGTTCTTTATAAAATTTAAAGTGCAAGGGATAGTGTTAGATTTATAAACTTAAAATGTGTTGCAACTAATAATTTTACACTTTAGTTTATAACGTTTAAATAGTTCAATGTTTATTCAATTTTTGAATAACTTAAGCCTAAACTTTGATTTTTATGGATTGATAAAGTTGCTTTATTTTGTCACATGTCAAAATAGAGTTATCTTATTAGTCTAATTTTGTTACAGTAAACATAATCTTTTGTGAAACAAACTCATAAATGACTTTTTTTCTATTATATAAATATATGAAAATTCGTACGTTTTGGGTTTGAATTCATCATTTGCTTAATCGTGATCAATCAAAAAAAAATTTTGAACGACAGATTTTATTAAAACTAGCAAGACGCTAGAAAGAATTACAAATTAATATAATTGGGATTTTTTAACCAATCAACCCAATTGATTTTAAACTTGCAACGATTAGAACACCATATATAAGACAATTGCACGACGTCATCAAATAAAAACTCTCGCCTTGGAGGCTTGGACCCGAAAATAAGTTGATTTCTAAAGCGCCATATAATCCACCACATTATGTAACAGATACCTTCTAGGAACGTCTTCAAATGCTTAGGCAAGCGAGAGTTGACAAGCCAAGAAAGCCACTCACCATAGCCGTTGATAGAGATATCATCAAGCTCCCACCAACGCATGACTTTGCTTCTAACTTGGCGAGCTAAAGGATATGAGAAAAAGATACGGGACGTTGATTCCACGGCAGTGTTGCAGAGAGGGCATAAAATAGATGGAATATCAATACCTCTAATCGATAAATTAAGCCTAGTAGGGATTTTGTCCAAACAAACTCTCCATGCATGGATATTCACTTTGATAGGAATAATCTTAACCCATCTAGTAGGGACATCGACTTTAGGCAAAAGAGTATTATCAATCACTCGACGAGCAGACTTGACTGAGAACAAACCAGAACCATCTAAAGACCAGATCCAACGATCACTCATGTTAGGAAGAATGACATCGTTGATATGGTGACGAAGAAGGGAAACTTGTTCCTCTTCCACCCCTCCTCTAGGCAGCCTACGAAACGAATGAGTCAAAAAGGGATGATTCAGATTAGAAGCCACACTAATGGAATTGCAAGACTCCAAAGCGAACGCTCTAGGGTAAACAAATTTTAAAACCCTACTGTCTAACCATGGGTCATTCCAGAAAGAAGTATTCTCACCGTTACCAATTTTTTTCCTTATGAATTGCATAAGATCGATTCCTTTTGATTTCAGGGAGAAAAGATCCCTAATAATATCAAGCCAAGGGGAACCTCTAGAAGACATAATACGAGAATCTATAACACCTTGATTACCAAGCACAACTTTAATGAAACGAGACCGCCATGAAGATTCTTGAGTGAAAAAGCGCCAAACCCATTTAAAGAGAAGAGCACGATTGGAAGCATAAAAACTAGAAATCTCGAGACCCCCGTTTTTCTTAGAGGATAAAACCTTGTCCCCTCCGATCCACGCTATTTTGTTTTCGAACCATCAACTCCATTAAAGAAATTTCTACGGATGGATTCTAATTTATTAAGCACACCAACCAAATTAACCTAACAATTATAAGATTGGATGTAATAAAGACCGCATTAATCAACTTTTCACTCATTCACCAAATAGCCATAAGAATAACTATCAAATCCAAACCAAACAAATACCACAAAACACTAACACATACATTTTTGCCTTTATTCACTCGGTCGTCTATGCAACCATGTCAACACCAAAATCACACACCACACATGGTGGTGGCCGGTGTCTTAAGTTTCCACATGGTGGTCGTGTAGTGGAGCACCACCACCGCTTGTTAGAGGCCTTTATTACACCTAATGTAATGTGTTAGCTACATTTCAACATTTGATAAAACATTTAACGACACGTGATATGGTGAACTAAAGTAGCTACAAATGTTAACTATATGTATCACCCGCTGCAACTTAAATTCTTTGAAGCGTCCATTTTCATCACGACTTAGATGGCGTGAATTGCAAGTAACCAAAATATTTTTCACCTGAAAGGGACAAACATGGAATTCTACTTCGAAGAAGTATCAAGACATTCTTTTTATTAATTTTTAAGTAGATGTATTAGAATCTCCTTACTTTGATAGGTGGTTAGATAATCATGTTTTTGCTTGTACTTCTTTAAACACTTGAGGTGATTTTCCTATCTTTGACATCTCACCATTAGAGGGAAAGGTACAGTGGCGCCAAGGCTTTGTGCCATCCACCAGCCGAGACCTTGGTGCCCATCCACTAGTCGAGACCATGACGCCAAATACAAGGCCGGCTCTTGCGTTTTCGTCCCTTATGCCATCACCACCAACCAACGCGGTGGGCATTGTTTTATAATTATTTTATTTTTTAAGTTTTTGTGTTGTATTTGTGTGGTACTGGGTTATCTGTGGGCCATATGACCACTTTTACCCATGATACAACTTATATATATTAGGGATGCGCGTTTTGTGTGGTGTGATAACTTATTATGTTATAGGAAAAAATGTTAAGGTAACACACCACCCCATAGCACCAACTTCACCTTGTGCTTTTGGGGGTTTCGATTTATAAAATTTTCAGTTGTTAAAAAGAAAGAAAAAAGGTGTTTAAACGGTTAGTGTTTTGTCTTAAATAAAGTATTGAATTATGTTATGCCAAGTTATGAGATAAGAAGTATGAATATGTAAAAAGTAACTCAACAATGATGAACCCCATTAAGGTATTATTAAAAATAGGATTTACATAGTGGTGGAAGATAAACGGGCAACAAGCTGCGCCGTTAGCCCTTTTTGAATTGCAAAGCCAATACGTTTAAAAACCACATCCGTGGATCTAGGTGTCATCACATTGTTGTTCATAACCCGTTGAACTCGGCTGAGTAGCTCCACCGCCTTAGGTGCAAGAAAACCAAATGCTTTAAACGCAAAAGGAATAGACACGTGTTTATTTTCTATGCATGCTTTTCTTTTGTTTTGTCACTTTGCACAAGGCAGCTTTCAAGTCAGCCTGACCCGTTGTAAAACCATGACTACTTAACCCTACGAGAGGAGAAACCCTGGTCAAATTCACGCACGCATATTTCCCTCCAACACATCCAAAAATGAAAACGTCAGCCGGTCTGAGTGTGGATCTTTCATCCGACGGGTCAGTTAAAAAGTTCATAGGTGCTTCTTTCTAGGCGGAGATCCCGGCACGCCTACATATGTCAAAAAGGACGTCCCTAAACATATCATGTCGATACTTGAATCCTAAGAGCTCTTTACAATGAACCGCGTGTTCCCCAAAAGGAATCCAAACATGCATTGTGACAAACATGGCATATCGCATCAACCGAAAATAATAGAATCATGAGGTAATACTTAAGGATAGTAGGATATTCCACCGGTGACATATGTTGACCAAGCCCGTCTATAGGGATAGCTAGTAGAAAATCTTGAGCATTTGGTGCGCGCACACACTAAAAAACTACTTTCTGTCTCATAATCATGTCAAAGTGGACTTCTATATCCTTGACCATTTCACTAAAAAGGACACTCGCTAGTGTTTGTTGGGCTTTAGAGGGGGCGGTATCCTTATTAGTGAAACCGCTAAAATCAAAGCTTGAAATCGTATCACGAAGATAAACCAAAGCAGAAACATAATCATCATCCATACCACATATGCCACTGTCACGTAAGATGTGGTCTTGTAGCACCCAAGATTGGGCCCTCAAGGCCACAAAAGCATATGAGGAAACTACTTTTGCATAGTACAAATTTAAACCACCAAATCGAATGGATAAAGAAGCAAGTCGCCACTGTAAGTCTCCAAAGAATGGTCCACCACAAACCACTATATTCTCGATTTACCCACGCAAGCCTTTGTCCAAAAACAAGGCCGCGTCCTCTATGTGTAAAGGTTGACAAGTCCTTAAACCGAAAAAGAGTTTGGCAATACCCATACATGATCGAAGCAAAATGAGCTCACTCTGCGGGTCATGTATCTGTGGAAGAAGACTCATTAAATCAACAACATTCGCGGCTATCCTCATAGCCAACCCAATAATAAAATATGTGTCTCTACTAACAGCTCCCCAAAGAAGCTTCACACCTGATGACGAAATCCGAATATCGATAGGAAATAAACCCTCACGAAGCTTCGTACCATTACACGAGGGCCAAAATATCTCTGTTTTATTGAATATTAAGTTCAAGACCCAAACCTGGACCATTCACCTTTATAATGTCTAACACCCTGACAACCTCTTTTGAATTTCCAATAACAGTCCCATCATCAAGATACCAATTATGAAGAAGAAGCTTGCAACTGTCTTTGATCTTATGTAGTAGCGGGTGTAATATAAGAGCAAAAAGAAGAGGTCCCAATGGGTAACCTTGCTGCACCCTAGTGGTAGATGAGATATGTGTGTCTCCTATATACAATCTCGATTCCTGCCCATTTAAAAAAGCCACCCATAAAGAAATAGAGGGACACCTCACCCTAACCTCGTGGAGTAATGCCAATCTATCCACAAGGTTAAATGCATTCGAGAAATCCACAGTAAGCATTGCAAGAGATCTGTCATTGTGATATTCACTCAACACCCTATTGACACTATGTAACACAGCCTCAGCGCCATCCGACACTCCTACCCCAAATTGAAAATCACTAAGGTACTTTGACATTTCTTTACCCACATCTTTCATGGCAACCTTGGAAACCAAACGTCTCCACATAGTGCCTACTGCAATGGGTCGAATCTCGTTATCTGGTTTAAGGAGAGGCGTGAGAGGAGCAGATGCAACAAACTCTCCTAAAATAGGCAGACACCTCCCCACTAACTACAAATTAACAACTGAGGTGATGACCTTTAAGAGATATGTGGGAGTAGCAGACCCTTCTCCACATAATGCATCTAAGATATGTTGTGCCCTCAAACCATCTCTCCCACATGAAGTACATTTAGGAAACGATTTAATGCAACCAAAGATATTATCAGTCTCTGCTACAAGTGGAGGCTCATAAAATGTGATGCTAGGCATGTATGAGGGTGACTTGTAAGGATTTTTAGCCTCCAAGGCTTTAATAGTATCATCACAATATGGAGCTACACCAGAAGAGGATAACACTTTCCATGCTGCCGTGAAGTTCTCATCCGCAACTTTGCGAAGACATTGCTTTATGTTGATGTTGCCCGTTGCTCTCTCCTCTAGAAAATCATCACCACCATAGCCAAAGGACCCCAATGATGAACCTATTTATGAAGTGTTTTTTTGTTGATGAATGGAAGGTATGCAATATGAACATTTAAATCTTTTTACGTCGACAGACATGATTTTGTTTGTGGTTTATTCGTAGAACAAGAAAATTATGTAGGTCGTTATAACTTTTATATCTATTCATAGCTCATCTTAAATAATCTATATTACTTGAAAAAGATTTATCCAACTGTAAAAATCATATATCATTTGCTCAATTAATTCACGCGTACATAAAATATGGTCGAATAATACCTTTTAATCAGGGACTTGTATACAACTGTGATTCTGTAATGTGATCTTTCTTTTAATGAAACTAGGCGAATACCCGTGCACGCACGGAAAATCCTTTGCGGCCGATAATTAAGGATATGCAATATTGTGGTACAGTTTTCGTATAACGTTCATAACAGAATTGTGTGGGTCAAAATAAAAAACGATATGCAAAATTGTGATAATTAACGATATGCAATAATGGCCAATTAGAAAAAAAGTTATGGTTTAAGGCAAAATAGAAATGTCCAAACAGAATATTAGTAAGTCGATACACGTTATTATTTTTATAATGGCTTTCTTACAAAGGAATAACATATGACAACCTAATAATTATATGGTAATTTATATTCAATAGTGTTTCCAACAATTA
>BQNB010004711.1:58100-82793 GCA_026074375.1 Tanacetum coccineum | reverse complement strand
AATAAGATTTCTTAAGCAATGATACCCAAACATAATGCGATAAATGATCAAAAAAATAGCATAGTATTTAATACCATTTTCACTAGGAATAAGGGATATCCACAAATCCGAGTGTATAATCTCAAATATAGACGCTCGACTCGGAACTATAAAAATGAAGCTTAATATGTTTACTTAATTGACAGGCATGACAAAAAGCGGACAACTTTTTTTTTTTGTTAAACGAAATTAATATGTATCCCATTTGAATTTACCATGTCTAAGTGAATAATGTTTCTCATAGATCTATCTCGTTCTATTTTGAGGAATAAAGAACTTGTTATTTTTAATTCTTAATGTTTGGTGTTTTTTGAATGTTGACTTCGGATTAAAATTAATTGAAAATTCAATAGAAAATCAAAATCGGGAAGAAAATGAGGGTATATTAATCATTTTTTAAGCGTTTGAAAAATAAAAGGACGCGGTGTGTAACAAAAATGTGAACGTCAATGACATTATATATATATACTATAAAGGAGTTAAAACGTTGCCGTTTTTGGCAGCGTCGCTACAGTACCCGGTCCAATGAGCTTCCAATTTGGGCCGGCCCATTTGGCAACATTTTTTTTTTTTGTAGGCAATGTAAAAAAAACCGCTCGGCATAAAATAGAAAAAAAAATACAAAAATATTAACTTATTCAGATAAAAAAATACTCGCGACATGAGGCCCAACACATAAGCCCATATAAAAAAAACAAACTATTAAACATGAGACCGAAAAAATAAACCCGCACACAATACAATTAAAAAACGCCTTGCAGTAACGCGCGATTCTTATTTAAAGCCCATGTTCCCATAAAATTATATTAAAAAAACCCGTATAGCCAAAAAAGAAACCTTTAAACATAAGCCTCACACATAAGCTCATATAAAAAAAAACTATTAAACATGAAGCCGAAAAAATAAAACCGCACAAAATAAAAAAAATAAAAATAATAATGCCTCGCGTAGAATAAAACGATGTAGTTTTGTTCCACACGCTACAGTGCTCGGCCCTTTGGGCTCCCAATTTGGGCCAACCCATTTGGCTTCTTTTTTTTGTAGGCAATGTAAAAAAAACCGCTCTACACAAAATAGAAATTTTTTTTTTAAAAATATTGACTTATTAAGATAAAAAAATACTCGCGACATGAGACCCAACACATAAGCCCATATATAAAAAAAACAAACTATTAAACATGAGACCGAAAAAATAAACCCGCACAAATAAAAAATAGAAAAGAATAAAAATAAAATTTTAACGCAAAAATTAACCCGCACTATTAAACATGAGACCGAAAAAATAAACCCACACATAATACAATAAAAAAACGCCATGTTCCCATAAAATTATTTTAAAAAAAAAACGTATAGCCAAAAAAAGAAACCTTTAAACATGAGCCCCACACATAAGCCCATATAAAAAAAAAACTATTAAACATGAGGACGAAAAAATAATTATTGATATTGATATTATTTATTATATTATTATATATAATATATATATATATATATTATAATATCTATATATATACTATTATTATATATATATTTAATTATATATATATAGATAGATATATACTTATTAGAGTTAAATCGCTGCGTTTTTGGCAGTCGCTTACAGTAACGACCATTTGGCAAAAAAAAAAATTGTAGGCAATGAAAAAAAAAACGCTCGCATGAAATAGAAAAAATAACTACAAAATATATTGTCTTATTCAGATAGAAAAAAAATACTCGCGACATTGAGGCCCAATAAATAAGTCCCATATAAAAAAAAACAAACTATTTAAACATGAGACCGAAAAAATAAACCCGACAATTAAAAATAGAAAAAGAAATAAAAATAAAATTTTAACGCAAAAATTAACCCGCACTATTAAACATGAGACCGAAAAAATAAACCCGCACAAAATACAATAAAAAAACGCCCTGCAGTAACGCGCGATTCTCATTTAAAGCCTATGTTCCCATAAAATTATATTAAAAAAACCCCGTATAGCCAAAAAAAGAAACCTTTAAACATAAGCCTCACACATAAGCCCATATAAGAAAAAAAACTATTAAACATGATGCCGGAAAATAAAACCGCACAAATAAAAAAAAATAAAAATAATAACGCCTCGCTAGAATAAACGACGTAGTTTTGTTCCACACGTACAGTGCTCGGCCTTTGGCCTCCCAATTTGGGACAAACCCAATTTGCTTTTTTTTTTGTAGCAATGTAAAAAAAAACGCTCGGCACAAATAGAAAAAAAAGATTACAAAAATATTGACTTATTAAAATAAAAAAATACCTGCGACATGAGGCCCAACACATAAGCCCATATATAAAAAAACAAACTATTAAACATAAGACCGAAAAAATAAACCCGCACAAATAAAAAATAGAAAAGAATAAAAATAAAATTTTAACGCAAAAATTAACCCGCACTATTAAACATGAGACCGAAAAAATAAACCCACACAGAATACAATAAAAAAACGTCATGTTCCCATAAAATTATATTAAAAAAAACCCGTATAGCCAAAAAAAGAAACCTTTAAACATGAGCCTCACACATAAGCCCATATAAGAAAAAGAAAAAAAAAACTATTAAACATGAGGCCGAAAAAATAAAACCACACAAAATAAAAAAAAATAAAAAATAATAATGCCTCGCAACTACGCGAAAAAAATTAACGACCCACAGCAACGCGCGGGTAATCATGCTTGTATATCCTATGGAGCATTCGAAACGATGTCATTTCACACCGGCCAAAAAAACAGCAGCCCAACATGATACAAGAATGAGATAATAGCCCAACATGATACAAGAAGGAGTTAAAAGCCCAAAAAAATAGGTAAAAAGAAAATTTACCACGAGCCCCTTCACATTTAAATTATTTATGACTTTTTTATATAACAAAGTTTCTTTATCAGATATCAAATTAATATGTAGCTATTTTTTAAATAAAAAACATACTAACATAAAGGCCGCTGAATTACGAACAAAACGAACCCAATATTGATATGCTTTAAACGTGCGTACGATTTTGTAAAAAAGTTTGGAGAAAAAAAAGAGAAAAAAACTTTTAACACATACCCTTATCTTTATATACAAAAATTAATGGAAAAAAATTATGTTCGCAACTTTATTGTTACGTTGACGCCTTAACGTTTACTGAGAATCTCAACGTGAATTGAGTAGATACTCATTTACCAATGTTTGATGATTCAAATATGAATTATCTTCGAAAAAACAAATAAAAATAGCCATCTCTTAAACAACCCGCATAGCAGACTAATATGTAAACAAAAAAATATCGCGCATGTTGATAGAAATAATGCCTAAAAACATTATTAATATTTTTCACATTTTTACGTTTTGATAATCATAAAATATAAAAACGTTCAATGTAAAATTAAACGTAAACAAGTAATTAGTAGTAAATTTTCATTTCGAAAATTATATCACTTAAAGGTATGAATAAATAAATGTTTAATGCATTTTATGAGCAAAGAAATTTTTTATTCAACCTCAAACTTTTATAAAATGTTGTAAACATTTTTATAAACATTACAAAACATTTTCTACAATTAAAAGAAATGTTTTATTGAAAATAAACATTTTGAAATTCAAATTTTCGGACCTAAAACGGCTAGAAAGTTCCAGAAAATTCCCCCTACACAAAAGGACAAACTGGGGAGCGCCTAGTCTAGGGCGGCCCCCTTAAATACACGGGCGGCCCCTTATCTTTAAGGGGACCGCCCATAGGTAGACGCTCCTCCAGAATGTCTGGACTATTCCCCACTATTTTTTTACTTTTTACACTCATTCCATATCATTAAAATTCTTTGATCATTTAATCATAAAGCTTTGTTTCCAAGTGATCCAAGCTTAATTCCTCAAGTGCAAAAGAAGAATACTTCCATCATCAAGTGAAGAAGTATTACATCTCAAATGTGTATTGCAATCTTATTGCATCCATATCATAACTTGTAAATCATTTGTAAATCTTGTAAAGTTGTGTAGTTGTTAGATCTTGGTGATTGTTGTAAGTATAGTTGGATCTTGGTGATCTTTCCTAGTAGTGTTAGTTACGTGTGATTATAGTAGTGGCTTGGTGAAGTAGTGGTGTGAAGAAAACTAAGGTGTGAAGAAGTTGTGTAGTCGTGATCAAGTCGTGAAGCAAAGTTGTGTAGTGAAGTCGTGATAGATTGGTTCTAGCTAAGATTAGAACTCGACATCTAGCTTAGTGTCGGAAATTGATATAAGAGAAAGTTGTGTACGGTCTTCTCTGCCATAAGGGAGTTTGTTGACATAGTGAAGAAAACTCTCGAGTTAGGTGCTCGAGGAGTGGAGCAGGGCGAAGAGGTGCTTCGTAACCGAACTACTATAAATCCTTGTGTTTTGGTTTGATCTTTCTAACTCTTATCTCTTATTTCTTTATTTATTCTTACTTATTTATATTATTCATATTGTGCAAGTATTAAATTCACAAAAAGTCGAATATAAGTTTTTATAAACAAACATAAACATTAAAATAAAAAGCGGTAAACTATTCAACCCCCCTTCTAGTTTTTCACAATTGGTATCAAGAGCCAGGTCAAACAAGATTTTTAAAATAAATTGTATTTTAAAACTTGAATCGATCTATGAAATCGGAAAAATATTTAGAAAGGCAATCTATGCAAAGAAAACCACTATTTGAAAGTGATGAATTTATTTATTGGAAAAATATATTCGAAACTTATGTGAAGATAAAAGATCTAGATCTTTGGCATGTTATTACCGATTGTGATTTTCTTCCTATTCAAAATAATCCCGAAACTAAAAAGAATGAAATTGTACATTTTCATAAACAAAACGATGATTTTAAAATGAAACTTGCTAAAAATAATAAAGCTAAAATGGTAATTTATAATGCTTTACCACGTAAAAAATATGAAAGAATTTTATTGTTGTCAACCGCAAAGAAAATTTGGGATACTTTGTTAATAATACTCATCAAGGTAATAAATCAAAGTCAAAGCAAAAAAATATGATCTTCTTGTTAACAATATGAACAATTCATGATATCTGAAGAGGAATCAATAGTAAATGCCTTTGCTAAATTTAACAACTATTATTATAGTCTAAAATTACTTGATGAGCTATTTTTCTAGGAAGAATTATGCTAGGAAATTTTTTTAGGCAATTTACAATCCTAAATGGTGGCGCAAAAGTCCACGGCGATTGGAAGATCAAAGAATTAGCAACTCTATCACTTGAGAATCATTGGAAATTGAAGGTTTATGAAGAAGTAAATTAAGAAAGATTTCGAGAAACCGTCAAAAACAAAAGAGAACAAAGTAGATCTATTGCCTTGAAAGCTAGAAAGGAATCTAGTGATGAAGATAGTTCAACCTCCGATAGTGAAGATGAAGAATACGCCATGGCCGTAAGAAACTTCAAGAAATTCTTCAAAAGACAAGGACGATTCGTAAAACAACCATATGAAGAAAGAAGATCATTCCAAAGAAATAAAGATGACAAAAATAAGACAAGTGAAAGAAAATGTTTCAAGTGTGGAGATCCAAATCATCTCATCGGAGAATGTCCGAAACAATTAAAATATCAAAATCAAAGGGCGTTCGTGGGAGGAGCTTGGAGTGATAGCGACGATGATGAAGAGGAGAAGACAAAGGACGAAAAGTGTCTTATGGCTAAAGATTCCAATGAGGTACTTTCCGAAACCGAATATTTTAGTGATAATCAATCATCACTAGACGAAAATGACATAGATAATGAATATAGTAGACTATGCAAACTAGGATTAAAAGTCATGGCTAAAAATAAAACTCTAAAACAAGCTAAAATAAAATTAGAAAATGAAGTACTAGAATTAAAAGATAAACTATCTAGGCTAGAAAAAGGTAAGGAAGTAATTGAAGAATGCAAATTATGTCATGAACTTAAGTTTGAAAATGAGGAACTTAGAAAAGAAATATCTAGGCTAAATCAATTTAATGATAGTAGTCATTCACTTAAGAAAATAATAAGTTCTCAAAAACCTTCCGGAGATAAAACCGGTTTGGGATTTAATTTTACCAAAGGATCACCTAGCGAAACCAAACAAGTAAAATTTGTAAGAGCTCAAGAAGTCGAGTCAAAAGAAAAATTGATGGAATCAAACCCAAACTCAAAACCAAAATTTATACTTATAAACAACACCAAAATCCCTATTGCAAGTGATGATGAGGTAAAACATTTTTACAAACCTTCTTTAAAACCCGGAGTCGGATTTACTAAACCCACAATAAGGTCTAAAACACCTCCTCCGAGAAGAAAAGAAAATCCTCATCCTCGTTCCAAAACACCTCAACCTAGGAGAGACAATGGTAGACCAAATTACCCTAACACTAATCACACAATGTGGAATCGTCCACACCAACCAAATTTCACTCAATGTGCAAGTTGCTCACCATGTATGTGCCAAAACCAAATGCAAAATAGATGTGTAAACAATAACTTTGGATACATGAAACGTTGGGGACCAAATGACTAAGTCATCACAATCTTTGAAGTGGTATGTTATCTACTAACATTCTTTGTCTACGGACTAAAGAATTCATGATAAGGTTCCCATGAACCCTTATCATTTACATTCTGAAGACATTAACGAAGACTATTCTAAAGTCTAAGGTACGTCTCACTTTTCATATTCGTAGAATATAGATTACAAGTAAATGTCTATGTGTTACTATCATAATGTAGTATAATTAGTTCTTAAAAATAATAGTGTAGTCTCTAGAAATACCATTTGTTGGTTTTCTAGCTTTGAAGAGATTAGTTCTTTATGAACTACTCTTTCGTTTAGATTATAATCATACGTCTACAAAATGGAAATCTTCTATGACCACGTAGCAAACTCACGGAGATGAAGAAGAGCAAGCTAGTGGTTAACAATTAACATAGAAGTAGGATTAGTCACGCAACGATCATAGACACACTATGGATGAAACAAACTCCCTTCGACTTCAACGATCGTCTCGGATCCATGTCAACCATCGTCTACGTCCATCGGAATCAATTTTCTTTTTACATATTCTCAACTACGTCTTGCTATCTTATTATTTTCTCTATCCATTCTCGTCTTATCTCAAATCGAATCAATTAATTTTCTTTTCGAAGAAATTAATTCCTCCTCCTTGCAAGAAAACTCATTTCTAAATCGCCTCTCAAATTGACGCTTGATTATCTCATCCGAAATAGTCAAAGAAATTTTTTAATTAAACAAAGGATTAATTAAAAAAAATTGTCAATATTCATTCTCACAAAAACTGGCCAAAAATCGAATGAATTTTTTTTTCAGAGGGCGGCCCCCTTAAAATTAAGGGGACCGGCAGTGTTAATTGGGCGGCCCCCTTAATTATTTAAGGGGGCCGGCCACTGGAAAAATAAACACTCCCCATTTCAGACGATTTTTCTTATACCCAAACACCATTTTTCTCTTTTCTTCCTCCTCCACCTGCTGTGAACGAAACCCTCTCACCATAACCTTCAAAAATCATACCTCAAATCACCAAATTAACCAAAATTCGCAAGGGGTAATCACTAACAAATCAATCAACAACATCTATTGTAAGTTTTTCATCATTCATTTCATTTGATTTCATCTAATTTTGCTCTCAATCAAAATTATCAAAATTAAATGTTCTTCATCATTTTAATATTTTTCATTTTGTTTTGGGATTTTCATAACTATAATGATACCCGTAGTCATAGGAACACTACATTCTTGATAGAATTGAATCAAAACACTAATTGAGTTATAATTTTTTTTTTTGGTTCGAAATTCTCATAAATATACATACATATTTTTCTAATCTTAAAACAAAGTTATAATTGTTGATAATGTTAAAACCACATTAACTTTGCCATCAAAACATTACACTTTAAATGTATATTCTAGACATCAATAGAAAATGTTATTATAAAAAATAAAGGGTGTTTGTGTTCGTTTCATAGGATCAAATTTAGAGTCGAAATAACCACTCACCATAATTGTGTCACTTTATAAACAACTTAACTAGCTTGTATAATTCATCAGTATATAATTCATATATATGTTGATATATTTTGTGATTGTATAAAATAAAGGGCGTTTGACCATAACCTTTTGGAACATGATTTTTGAATAAAAACAAACACTACTTAACTTTTGTCAAGTTAAAAATAATAAATGATATTTGTAAACACGTTATACTTGACGTATAGTTTTTGCAAACCTAAATAATTTTTATTATAAGGGTCATTGTTAGAGTGTTTGTTTATTTGATATTGGTGTTGAAATATATAACTAATATATATTCTTCCACGTCATAGATTAAGTGAAAAATAAATTAAGGTACATATGGGTCACTTCTTAGTTTTTTTTTTGGTTGAAGTAATCCTTGTCCCACATTTGTCATTATACTAAAATTCATTTTATTTAGTCTAATTTTTTTTTACATTTTATGTTGTTGATAACTTGTTTAGGTGACAAAATGCCAAGAGCTACTTCTACCGATATATCTCTTACTAAATCCTATGATTCAACATGAATTCATAACTCTCACTCTTGCCCAATTCGGTCAAATCCTCAAAATTCCTTACAACGGTCAAGCCGTGTTCACCAACGAGTAGGACCTTGGATCTCTTGAGTATTCTCAAGAAACCGAGGGACCATATTCCACTGACCTTCCCTCTCCCGACGATATTCTTCGACTTCTTGAATTGGAACGTGTCATGGTAGACCGTACCATTAAAAGTCAAATCGTCACCCTCACTCCAAATCAAACCCTCACAAAGGAACTAAGCCCCGACATGAAGTAATGGGAAGAACTCATTCGAGAGAATGTGTTTGGACTAGGAGGACATCGGGACTATCTCCCCGCTTGTCTTGCTCACATGTTGTATTGTGTTGTTTCCGAGGAACAATACAATCTTGCTTACTTCTTTGTCAAACAAATCGAATGTGCTAAAGCAAATCCAACCGCCAATCTTCCATACGGTATGTTCTTGACTCGTCTTTATCGTCACATCATGGAAGTATATCCTCATCTCGACAATGGCATTTATGACATTATTGATCTAGTTATGCGTCCTCTTGCTCTTAAACAAACTCGAAGACCTCAAAGTGATCGTGGCAAGGCATGCCATTCCGTCTCATCCTTATCTTCGCATCATCACGGCACGTCATCTCATCAACATGATGATGATGTCGAAACTTCTCGTGCAATTACTCCATCTTCTACCACCTATCTTAACTCTCTTAATCTACTCAACTACCAAAACTAAGAAATGCCTTCCGCTTCTGAACAAACCGATGAAAATCTCTTTGAACGACAAACCACCTTGCTCAACCAAACGCTAGAAATGCATAAGGAGATGCGCGGAGGTTTCAAGTCATTTGGAAAGGCACTAAAAGGAGTGTTTAGCTAGAAGAAGAAATGAAGACATAGGAGTGGAGTAAACTAGATGGCTAAATGTAGTTTAAGACAATCTTTAACTTGATTATGTGTATGTTATTAACAACTTGTGTGGTGATCATCCGATATATTCGGGAAAAAATTAAAAAAAGTGGGAGGGGGGGGACTTATTATGTTGGTTTCTCTTTTAGGTACTTTATTTGTTATTGATGCCTTAAAACTTTGGTTGTTTTATTAAATCACTAGTTATGCCATTTTGGGTTTCATGATTTAAATGTGTTTATTTATGTTATAGATTAAAATATGCTTATATAACTCTATTTCTTGATGCAAATTAAACCACCAAACAAAAATTACCCTCACAAAAATCTGAGAAAATAGTTTTTTTTGTGAAAAATAGGACTAACAGTGGGCGGCCCCCTTAATTCACAATGGTCGACCCCCTTAATTTTAAGGGGACCGCCCCCTATTTAAGGGGACCGCCCTTAGCCCTTCACGGGTAAAACAAAATTTTTCACTGGTTTTTGCCTTCTTTTACCTAGTGATCAGATATCTTTACCCAGAATGCTTGAAACAAATTTGGAATTCCATAAACTTATTTCCAAATTCATTCATTTTCAACAAATATCTTCCCATAAATTCCTTCCAAAATGCATAACCACCAAGTTCACCCATCTACTTTAATTATTCTTCAACACCAAACACATCATGACCTCCACTAAGCTTCCATTTCTAAGGACTCCAAGGACCAAAAATTCAACATCATTCACCAAAACAATTGTTTGTGATTTTAACCTAAGATGACACAAAAACTCCATCACCCAAACTTCCAAATTCATCACCTAGTGCTCCTAATGCACCCTCCAAAACACCATCAACCAAAGACACTTCTTCATCTTCAATTGATTACATACCCAAATCACCAACATCATCAACATCACCCTCACTAAATGGTTACTTGAACCCATCAACATCTTGATATGTATGAAAACACATATCCGTTTTTTATCAAAAATGACCCATAAAAGACAAAATTGTGCTTAAAATGCTTGTATCTTGCTTGTTTTGTCTTTATGATTATGTAGGTATAGACATAACAAAAATTGCAAGAAAACGGTCAAAACCGGACAAACACGGACACGAGATGGAAAAGAGTGTACAAGAGCCGAGGATTTGATAGCAAGAAAGGTCAAAAGTCAACTCCAGTCAACCCTTGGTCAACATTAGTTAACTCACTAAATGACAAAACCCAAAAATACCCAAAACAGCCCTCATTGTTAAACATATTTCAAAAAATAACCCTAAAACCCTAACACCGTTATATTTTTATTAATAAAAGATAACGGTCGTTAACCTCCTTATAAAACCTAAATCCAAAACCTGTTAACCATAACCCAAGCCTGAAACCAATTTACCCGGCCCGATCCTATAAGCCCATGGTCAAAGCCCGCTTCACCCGAGTCAAACCCCCACCTAAACAGTTAAAAAGGCGCCAAGATCCTTTTACTATTCATCATCGTCTTCGCAATTTACATCACGTCAAAATCAAAGGGCAAATGAAAATTGAGGACGTGGCTTAGCAATTCAAGCACCAACATCCAAGCTGGCATAATTATGAGTCATTGAGAGGCTCTCATTGGTGGAAACCCAAAAGGTCTGACACGCGGATATGGCAAGAAAGCACACTAAGGACAAGGTTTTTGGACTAAATTACTCACAAAAGAAGCTCAAATGGACTGACACATGGAATGCTACGTTGGTAATCCGTATGCTCCAAAATTAATCCAACGGACAAGAGTTAAGATCCAATGATTGCAATTAAAGGAAAGGCTAGGATGAATGGGAGCGTATAACAGACTCAAGACCTAGAAGCATCCTCAGAAGGCTATAAATACAAGCTCACTTCTCACACACATTATCTCTTTTTTTCCCTGTATTTTTTAGTTAAGTAGCTTATGTAATTTTTCGTTTAAAATGTAATTTCCTTTTTAAGCTCTTGTAATTTCAATTTTCAAGTCTTGTAATCTGTTTTGAGTATTAATAAAATTAAAATTTTAGTTTTCACAATTTGTTTTTACTTTAAAGCTTTTATATAACTCAAATGCTTTTAGTTACTGTTACATAAGCTCTAATAAGCTCATCATAAGCTCTCTGAGTCTATAAGCTCAGATTGAGCTCATAGTAGTCATTTAATAAACTAAAACTTTTAAAATCAAATTAATACCTTTACTAAATGGGTTTAAACTATTTGGATGATGAGCGGGACTTAACTAGCTTATCCTTGTGATAAGCTAGAGCTTGTAGACAGCTCACTTGAGCATATTAAGCCTTTGTTTAGCTAAGCCCTTTGTAAGTTTTCAAGTTCCTTTACTGTCTTTAATTTCCTAGTTTAGAATTGCTTAGTCTTCTTATTTTCTAGCTTATTTGTGCTAAATTTTGTCTTATTATGCTTATTGAACATGTTTGATCATTTGTTTTCAGCTTTTGTAGTGTAGATCTTAGTTTTTCATATTTTGTCTTATAAATCATTAAAAATCCAAAAATATTTAGCATAGCTTTAATTCTGTCATATTGATCTTGTTTGAATGTTCTTAGTTGTTAATTAGCTTATAATTCAGTTGATTAATATCGGGTAATTGAGTATTGTTCATAGAATTTTAATTTCATAAGCTAAAATGAAGTTGAGTATTTTTAAGGGGGTGTTTGGCATAGTAGTACTAACTACAAGTTAGTACTGCTAGTGGCCATTTGGTCCTTGAATTTCATTTTGAATCTAAATTTCAGGTTTATAAGAGTAGAATTGAGGAGTTTAAATAGGTTTAATTTAGTTTCCTTAGGATTAAAAAGTGCTAGGCAGAATCTGTCAACATAATTTTGAGCTTAGGCCATTTTAAGCTCTAGTAGCATTTAGTAGATTAATTTGCACTTAGTTTAGTGTTTTAAAGGTTGTGGAAACCACATTTTAGGACTGCACTTATAGGTTTTATCTTTTGGTCACTCTTTGTGTCAAATGAATCAGATAGGTAGAACACATAACTGTCACTTTTCAATCTTCATTTTCAGTAGGTAAATTTAGAAATTAGTTTTTTTGATTTTCAGCATACTAGTAGTTTATAGGTAATAGTAGATTTGTTTCAACTTATTTTACAAAATCTAGCTTATTTAGTCATCTAAATTTAAGCTGCAATTTAGTCCTTGTCTTTTAGAAAACTCAACTCCTACTGAAATTTTAAAACTGTTTTCAATAAGCTTTTGTGTTAAGCAATTGTGTTTCAAAATATGTTTCAAAAGAAGATTTTGGTAGCTTATTAGTTAAAGTATAAGCCTGTGTAAGCCACATCCCCACAAGGATCCAAGAGCTTATTGAAAATTAAGCTCAAAGATCCCTGCAGGGCTGTTTGGGTCTAAGTTTTAGTTAAGTGCTTAATAGAGTTTATTAGCTTATTTCTTTAAATTTTAGTTTAATTTCTATCTTAACTAGTTAAATAGGTTAGGATTAAGTAGCTTGTAGCTTATTTGGTCTGTTCTTAGCTTATCTTAGTATTTGAGCTTATTAAGTTTAGGAAAATACCAAAAAGAAAAAAATATAGAGTTAAGTATTCTGTCAAAGCAATAAGCTATTTTGTAGCTTATTTTAGGTTTTCAGATATAAGGGTTTTTATAAAAAGTATTAGTTTTTAGCTTGTCTACAACTTTGTTTCTTTGAGTTTTCAAAAATAAAAAATTTTGCAAAAAGTAAAGGCCTGGGACTCGAACCCACAACCTCTCCCTTAAACACAACACGCCACTTAACAAAAATATCTTAAAAACAGTTTGCTTCATTAGCTCATACCATTATACTTTGCATAATCTTCTTTTTATACATTTTGTCATTTTAGCTTTAATAAGCGTTTTAAGAGATCTATTTCACAGCTTATTCAATAAGCTGTGTAACCAAGCTTATTTTTCTTAGATTCCTATAAGTTCAAGCTATTTTCTATAATTTTTTCAGAATTTTTATATTTAGTTTAGTATTTTTAAAGATTTATTTTTATTAAAAACTTTAAAAAAATCATAAAAAATAGAAAAATAATCAAAAAAATATAATTCTTTTTTAGAAAATTTTCTTTTATCATATAGTTTCTAGGAAAATTAGTTTTGCTTCCGTAGGGTAAAAATTGCAAAATTTCAATTTTTAAAGAACGGGAATCGTTCCCGTTCACATTTTTAGTGTTTTCAAGCTCATTTCAACTCTGTTTTTGTTCTAGTTTTCTTTAAACTTGCTTTTTAGTCAATTAGAGTCTATTAAAAGTTAAAAATTCATTTTAGGTTTAATTTTAGAAATTTAGGGTTTTTAATCACCGTTTAGGGTTCCCGTTTTGCGTTTTTAGTTAAAAGTTTAATTTCCCGTTATTAAAGTTAGGTTTAATTGTCCTTTAATTTGCTCTCTTTTAGGATTTTAGAAAATAAATCATCTTCGAACCAATTCAAATCATTGTCCAAACAACAAACATGGTCTCAATTTCATAAATCTTCGAGGAAAACGACCCGGTAATTACTTACCAGTAAATATACGTATTATATATATATTATCGTGTGAATTTTCCTTACTTCTTTTGTCCTCAAGGGTAGTTTGGTAATTTTCTATTATTTTATATTTTATTAATACGTGTATAGATTACTACGAATCACATCTCCTCCTCCAAGAGTTTCTCCACCACCTCCAACTCCAGATAATGCATCAATGGACATCCTTCACTCTTTCCTCAAAATACCCTCATTGAATATCCAATTTGATACTCCTTCACATTCACCTCCTATTAATTGAATCCTTATCCCTTGAATTTCCTTGAAAAGCACATGGCAACTCCTGCCTTTGTTGTTTCCAATAACCGACCCTCAATTTTCGGGTTAAGTGATAACTTCACTATATGTGTTTCCTATATTGAACACATGCTCTCACATCACCAATCATCGTTCACACCACCTCCACCATCATCCCCAAATAAAACTATGCTCATGTTTAGTCTTAATTAATTAACCCTCTTCCATTTTGCATGCAAAGCCTATGGGAGCTTTTCTAGTTATAGGACTTTTTTACTTTTAATTCTTGTATGTTAGCATTTATTTTCCTTATGTATGCCTGAGTGTGTTTCAACACTACTTTAATTTTAATGATTGATCATTGTGGGTTGTATGCCCATATTTTCTTCCTTGCTACATGTTAGAAATATTTGTATTGTTCTAACCTATTTTGTAGCCAAGAAACCATAGCTCGATTCCTTGGTACCCTCGAACGAGGGGGAGCACACATCAATGGGAGCATTTATTCCTTCGATTTTACTAGCAATCCTCGACGATGCCTTTTTGATTCTATAAAAAGGGGGAGAAATGGATATAAAACTCACTAAATACTTGTTTATATAAAAAAAAAAAAAAAAAAAAAAAACAAATATAAAAAATCAAAAATGAAAAAAATAATTTACATTTAACTGAGTTTTTTAAATTTTGTAATCATCACAAGGGGGAAGATTGTTTTTAAAATATAAAGCCTAAAAACATTAATAATATTTTAACATCTTTAGTTTTGATTATCCAAAAAATATAAAAACGGTTTACATAGTACTTAAAACCGTAAACAAGTATTTAGTAGTAAATATTCATTTCAAAATTATATCACTCCAAGGTATGAATAAACATATGCTTGACGCATTTTATGATCAAAGGAAACTTTTATAAAATGTTGTAAACTTTTATAAAACATCACAAAACATTTTTTACATTTAAAAGAAATGTTTTTTCAAAATAAACATTTGAATTTCATAATTGTCGGACCTAAAACGGCTAGCATGGTCTAGTAAACCACCCCCCTGAATAGTACAAAAAAGGGAGCGTCTATATAAGGGCGAACCCACATAATACATGGGCGGCTCCCCCTTAAGGTTATAGTGGGTCGACACCCTATTTAAGGTGGCCGGCATAGATCTCGCTCCCCACCTCCTTTTTGTCCTATAAAATACTAGACTATTCCCTCAAAATTTTTCTTCACCTTTACTCATTCTTTTGCTCCAAAATACAGCAACTTATCCTCTCTAAAATCCTTTGATCATTTAATCATAAAGCTTTGTTTCCAAGTGATCCAAGCTATATTCCTCAAGTGCAAGAGAAGAATACTTCCAACATCAAGTGAAGAAGTATTACACCTTAGTGTGCATAGCAATCTTGTTGCATTCATATCACATATTTGTAAATCAATTGTATATCTTGTAGTTGTGTGTAGTAGCTAGATCTTGGTGATCTTTGTAAGTATAGTTAGATCGTTGTGATCTTACCAAGTAGTGTTAGGTAGTTGTGATATAAGTAGTGTGGTGAAGTGAAGTCGTGAAGTTGTGAAGAAGTCGTGAAGTTGTGAAGTCGTGAACAAGTCGTGAAGTTGTGTTGTGATAGATTGGTTCTAGCTAAGATTAGAACTCGACATCTAGCTTAGTGTCAGAAATTGATATAAGCAACGTTGTGTACGGTTTTCTCCACCATAAGGGAGTTTGTTGACATAGTGAAGAAAACTCTCGAGTTTGGTGCTCGAGGAGTGGAGTAGGGCGAAGAGGTGCTTCGTTACCGAACCACTATAAATCCTCGCGTTATGGTTTGATTGTTTTTACTCTTATCTGTTGTCTTACTTAATATATTTACATTGTTCATATTGTGCAAGCATTGAATTCACAAAAAAGTCGAATCTAAGTTTTACAAACATACATAAAACTTAAATTTAAAAAGCGGTAAACTATTCAACCCCCCCCCTTCTAGTTTTCCACATAATTGTTCAAAATTGAAAGAAAAATTGAAAATCTTTAATTTCAATTTTTGGAGTTCATCATGAACCCAAAACTCAAATTGAAAGAAAATATATGAAATGACTTACAATTGATGATCTTTAAGATGTTAGGATTGGTTATTAGTATTGATTTGATCTTCAATTGATGTTTTAATGGTTGAATTTGAGTTTTGGTGGGTTTTGGGTCGTGTTCGTCGAGTGCAGCAGATAAGAAGGTGTTTGTTTTTGTGTTTTGAAAATTTTTGTTTAATTGTTCCATATTATGGTATGCTGATGGCGGTCCTATATCTCCTAGCGGTCCCACATATATTGGGGGGCCTCCTATATGGGGGCCGCCATCCGTCAAAGGTTTTGGACTCATTTTTGACAAAAAAATTTCGAAGAGAAGTGACGTTTTAATTTGTATTTCACGAATTAAGGGTGCTTAAAGTACTTCAGATGAAGTATTTAAGTTGTCACAACACGGAATAGAACACGGACTAGAATCGAAACTAGAAGAAGGAAAAGCGGACACATAAGGTTTATGGAATGTGTTCCATCATTCCTAAACCAAGACGTAGATAGTTAAACGATTCACGTTTAAGGGGTTTAGTAAGAATGTAGGCAATATTGTCGACGGACGGCACTTTTTCGATTAAGATATGTCCTTTTTGGACATTATCTCGAAGAAAGTGGTGACGAATTTCAATGTGTTTGGTACGAGAATGTTGCACCAGGTTTTTGCTAAGGTCAATCGCGCCTTTGTTGTCGCACATGATGGAAACTTCGTCAAGTTGTACGTCATAGTCGATGAGAGCTTGTTTCATCCATAGTGCTTGTTGACATGCCTTTTTGGCGCCTACGTATTCGGCTTCGGTAGTGGATATAGCAAGAGCGGTTTGTTTCTTCGAGAACCAAGATGTCAAACAACATCCTACGAACGTACAAATACCGCTAGTGCTTTTTTGGTCCACATAATCTCCCGCATGATCAGAGTCGGCATATACTATGGTTTCTATGCTGGTCCCCTTAGGATACCATAATCCTAAGTGCGTAGTGCCTTTAATATATCAGAAGATACGCTTAACCGCTTCAAGGTGAGAGGTTTTGGGAGCCTCTTGGAAGCGAGCACAAAGGCAGACACTAAACATGATATCTGGCCTACTTGCTGTTAGGTATAATAAACTCCTATCATGCCTCGATACTTGGTACTATATACCGACTCACACTCTTCATCTTTCGTGAGTTTAGTATCGGAGGACATGGAGGTTTTCATTGGTTTAGAATCTTCTAGACCAAATTTCTTAAGCATTTCTTTAATATACTTAGATTGATTAAAGAATATACCATCTTCCATTTGTTTAATTTGTAATCCAAGAAAGAAGTTAAGTTCACCCATCATGCTTACCTCGAACTCGTCATGCATGATTTTGGAAACTTCATCACACATGTCTTGACAAGTCGAACCGAATATGATGTCATCGACATATATTTGAACAATGATGAGATTTGAACTTTTCTTCTTAGTAAAAAGAGTGTTATCTACCATTCCTATTTTATATTCATGTTTAATAAGGAAAGCTTTTAATCTATCATACCAAGCTTTGGGTGCTTGTTTAAGACCAAATAAAGCTTTCTTTAATTTATAAACATGATTCGGTTTTTCAAAATTAATGAATCCTAGAGTTTGTGCCACGTATACCTCCTCATTGATAAAACCATTCAGGAATGCACTTTTTACATCCATTTGGAATAGTTTAAAATCTAAGGCACAAGCATAAGCTAATAATATTCTAATGGACTCAAGTCTAGCAACCGGGGCATAAGTTTCATCATAATCGATGCCCTCTTGTTGGTTGTAGCCTTGAGCAACTAACCTAGCCTTATTTCGAGAAACAACACCGTTCTCGTCTAACTTATTTCTAAATACCCACTTAGTTCCTATGATTATCATATTCCTAGGTTGTGGAACTAACTCCCAAACGTCGTTAGCAACGAATTGATTTAATTCTTCTTGCATGGCCATTATCCAACTTTTATCTCCTAACACTTCATTCACATTCTTAGATTTTATAGTTGATATAAAATAAAAGAAGTTACTTTGGTTTTAGGCTTGTGACCAAAGGGTTCTTTGGTTGAGGTTTCCTATGACATTTTCTAATGGATGGTTCCTAGATTCCTTAATGTTGACTATTTCATCAATCTCTAAAGTTTCATCTATAATGTCGTTTTCTATGTTTTTCTTTTCGGTGACCTTAATTGCTTCTTCTTCATCTAAGTCATCATCTACCAAGGGTGATATCTTAGAGGGTGGAGTAGTTTCATCTAATGTCACGTTAAGTGATTCTTTAACTTTCCTAGTGTGTTTGTTAAGGATGATGTAGGCTTTACTATTTTGAGAATAACCTAAAAAGACACCTTCGTATGACTTTGGGTCAAACTTGGTAAGGTAGTCTTTGGTGTTCAAAATTAAGCACTTGCTTCCAAACACTCTAAAATAATCTAATGTAGGTTTCCTACCTCTTAAAAGTTCGTAAGATGTTTTTCCAAGAATGGCTCTAATGAGAATTCGGATGAGAATGTATGTTGAAGTATCTACGACGTTACACCAAAATTTATGTGGCAACGATTGCTCATTCAACATAGTCCTACTCATTTCTTGAAGTGTCCTATTTTTGTAACACCCCCAAATTGGGTCGCAGCGGAATAAGGGTCCGGGGCGTGTTACTTCTTGATCAATAGCACAAGATATATAAGAACGACACAAAAAGTCGTTTAAAATGATATATTGGATTTAATCGAAAGATCTAGTACAATAGCATATAGCTTTACTTGTTCATTGTTGAATATTACAAAAGTTGACAATACATTTCCCCAAATATGATGCACCTAAATCTTTAAGCGTGCAATCCAAAATATAACCCAATGCATCCTTGGCATCCCATGCCTATTGATCTCCTGAAAACATTGCTTAAAAATGTCAACAAAATTGTTGGTAAATTCATAGGTTTGATAAAATCATAATGTGCAGGACCGCAAGACTTTTTAGTAATAATGCAACACATGCAGATCTCACAAAAACTAGATTACATTTACACTAAGCTCATGACACTGAAGCTCGACGATCTTTCTTGCAATTAAACTATATATTGCAATTTCTGCCCGATTAGATGTTCAACCCGAAAACATCTTAAATTCGACATGCTATAACGTTCGTTCCCGGTGATAGCTAATCACCCGAACGGGGAGGTCGTTTCCCGAATAGATCTATTAAATAACATTCGCGCTCACATAATGTAATTCCCAACTACATCTATGCAATTGACAGTTCATGATAATGGGCTTAACTGGGTTATCGGTACTTAGGCAAACATGTAATCAATACTTGCGTCCAATTTGTAAAACAAAGCATGTTTCCACCCCATAATTATAAATCATTGAAATCGTAAAAATGTGGGGCTATGAACTCACCTTGAGTTCAGATAATCCAAATATCGCAGATAAAGCGTCACGTAAAAGATCGAATGCAACCTAAATTATCATAGGTCGTATAAGTACCAAGTACTTGAATCTAATCTTATAGTTGTTACCTCGTACTATCGTTCGGGCTATCATAATTAAAGAGGTCATGACATGACGTTCGAGGAGTTAGGACACTTTAAATCGTAAATCCAACAACTCGTCGAAACGCCATCCGAAGAGGCCTCATTATGAAACTCCCTAGTAATATAGTACTTTGATAACCACATAATATTCTATATAGCTCAATCACCAACTAATGGTTTTGGAAAAATTGTGTTTAATAAGTTAAAACGTTTATAATTACCGTTTAGTAAAACTGGCGTAACTTTCGCGTTTTAAGCCCGTTTCTCGCGTTTCTTATGCCCATCTCGCGTTTCCTTAAACAGTGTCAAGTTTCGCTTGGCACATTTCAACATATTTCGCTTGAGAAACAGACCTGCATATTTCGCTTGAAATCTTCCAACATGTTTCGCTTGAAGAAATTTTGACATATTTCGCTCGAAATGTGACTTGACCTGCATATTTCGCTTAATAATACATATTTCGCTCCAAAATACATATTTCGATCCCTTCAAGAACACATTTCGCTCCATTCAAACATGTTTCGCTTCCTTCAAAACATGTTTCGCTTCCTTCAAAATACATTTCGCTATCTTCAAAAACCCAAAAAATGTTGATCCAAAAAACGTGTTTTGATACCCAAATAAGTTGCTAGTACATATAAGACTAACAATTGTTGAACCAAAAAGGTCGATCATATTATCCTTTGACTTGGCTATTACCTTGATGGGTTGATTAACAAAGTTTTCCCAAATTTACTATTTGTCGTGTTTTACACATGAAAAATCTTTCAATATTCATTTCTTAGCAAAGCATAGTAAATAACCATTTCGGCTTCTATTAATTTTTCGCAAGTCTCTTTTTGAGATTATCAGTTTGTTTTTCAAAAGGGATAACCTCATCATTTTGGTTTTTGGATTTTGTATAATAGGTTGAAAATCACCCATTATGTAATAACATGTCAAAGATCTAGATCTTTTGATTTAACATATGTCTCAAATCTATTTTTCTAATAAATAAAACTATCACTTTCAAAGAGTGATGGTCTTTGCATAGATTGCCCTTCTAGATATTTGTCGGAATCCATACATCGATCCAAGCTTTAAAATACAATATATTTTAAAAATCTTGAGTGACCTTGCTCTTGATACCAATTGTGGAAACTAGAAGGGGGGTTGAATAGTTTACACGTTTGTTTTACGTTTTAAAACTTTACTTTCAAAAATGTTTAGATTCGAGTTATATGTTCAATCAAGTCACAATATGAACAAGCAATAACTATCTAAAAGAAAACTAGATAACAACAACAATAATGTAAAGAGATAAGGAAAGAAACAACCAAACCAAGACACCAAGATTTTATAGTGGTTCGGCTAAGAAGCACCTCTTCGCCCTACTCCACTCCTCGAGTATCCGACTCAAGATTTCACTATGTCAACAAGCTCCCTTTAGGCGAAGAAAACCGTTTACACGTCGCTTACGTTATTTTTCGACACTAAGCTAAATGTCGAGTCCTAATCTTAGCTAGAACCAATCTACCACTTCACAAGATATACACACTCACAAGATCTACACTATCGGATCTACACAATATCTGAGTCACACAAACATACAAGATAAATACAATAGAGTTTTGGTACTTAAAAGAAAGGAGGAGAGATCACTAATTAACACTTCGTTTCTTGACGAATACGAGTGTTCTTCTCTTGCACTTGAATAAGAGGGAAGAGATAAGAAGAAGAGATTAGATCACTTGAAACAAAATCTAAGTATGTTGGTGATCAAGAGTTGATAGTTTTGAAACTATCCCTTTAAATATATATAAATATAAATAATTATAAATATATAATAAGGATAATTATCAAAAAATCTCAATGTAGAAACCGGGAAGTATGTGATTCCTAGGTCGTTATCCCCAACGAGGAATGCAATGGAAAGTCGAGAGACGGTTTGACATTTGATGTTTGAATAAAACAAGATTTTGGATTGGGTTTTCTAAACCTACAGGAAAAAGCAATTAAAAGGCAATCTAGACTAAAAACGAAAGCAATTACGAAATTAAAAACGAACGCGGGAATGTAAAAACTCGACTTAAAACATAAAATATCAAAATTTAATCCTAAAGTGATTATTTAACTTTTTATAAATCCTAAGTGACTAAAATGTAAGAACAAAGAAAACTAAACCAAAAACGAAAGCGTTTAAAGCTTAAAATCACAAAAAACGTGAACGGGATTCAATCCCATTCTTTAAAAAATCAAAATTTAAAATTTTAACCCTACGAATGCAAATTTATTTTTCCTAGGTCCTACATGATAAAAGAAAATTTTGAAAAAAAGAATTATATTTTTTTGACTTTTATTTTATTTATTATGATTTAAAAACAGTTTTAATGAAATTAAATGATTAAAAATAGTAAACTAATTATAAAAATTATAAAAAAATACAGAAAAATACTTTAACTTATAAGGAATGCAGGGAAAATATAAATCTGGAAGAATGCAAAGCGGGAGGTCATGGGTTCGACCCCCATGCCTTCTCTTTTTGTAAAACATTTTTTTAAAAACTTTTTACACAATCTTAAAGAACACGTTAAAACAAGCATTTTTTAAAACTACAACTTTTTATGAAGACTTATAAATAAGTTAGAAAAAGCACAAATAAAACAGACAGTGAACTTATTTTACACTTAAACTTAAATGGCAAAACATTTTTAGCTTTTAAAGAGCAAATAAGCAAATGAAAAAGTAAAATAAGCAAACACAGATCACTAGACAAACTTAATAAGCATCTAAGAACAAAATTCAACAAGAAAATTAAGAAGAAAAGCTCAAATAAGCTAATAAGCAAAATAGGCCAAACTGCTTAGCCAAACAGCCTAAGGACACTTTTCTAGCTTATTTTGAAGCTAGTTAAAGGATCCTTATGGCTTAAAGGCTTAAATGCCTTTAAAGCTTATTAAATGAACTTTTAAAATGGGTTTGAAATTCAAATAAGTATGGAAAAGGACTTATGAAAAAGCCTGTTCACACAGAATGCATAATTTTTGGTTTTCTTTTTAAGACAAATAGCTAAATTGAGGCTTACTTTATAAGATAGCAAAATAAGTTCAAAGCAAGAAATAACGTGACACAGATAATACCTACACCTAATAGGCAAGAGTAATCCTAAATAAGCAATTACAATAAGATGTAAGTAAAAAAAAGCTAAGACAGATTTCAAGTTTTGGGGATTGGCAGTCCTAAACCATAACTTGCAAGCCAATAATTAAGCACATGAATAAGCTTAAAACTGAAAAATAAGCTAAAACATATAAACTAATACTACTAACTATCACATCATAAATCAGAACCATAACAACATTTAATCATTTAAATCTAAGATCAAAAAGGGTATTTGAGCTTTAAAAACTGCCATAACAAATTTTAACTTGGAATTACAATGGACAAATGAAAACTTATACTTCCTTTTCTTACTGCATTCATGACCAAAACAAGATAAAAACAAGGCTTCAAAACCTTTTTTAAATCAAAGCTTGCATATAAGCAATTTGCAAGAAATTGAAAATACAATTTTTGGAGATTATTTAGAAAACATCTTAAAACTGAGATTTAACACTAAAAGCTTTTTAAAACAGGTTAAAACAGCTAAAAGAAAACTTTTAAAAAGTAACTAGGTGACCCAAAACAATTTGCACTTAGTTTGACACCGATTTGGAACCCGGGTCCCAAACACCCCTTTAAACTTTTAATACAGAACATAAACTAAACAGATAAAAGAAGCAGTCATACAATATCTGAAAAAGCACAATAAGATAAAAAGCATAAACCAAAAACAGAAATAAGCACATATAAGCCAAATTTAAGCAATGCACATAAATTTTTTTGGCATAAAATAAACTAAAATAAAAAAATGGAAGTGTTCTTGCCCTTTTGCTTAAACAAGGCTTAAATTAAATTTCCTAAAAGCTCTAAAGACCTAACCCAGCTTCATAATAAGCAATTCAAAGCACAACCATAAGCGTCATCCTTGACTACTATCATCCAATAGCTTGAAAATCCAAATTATAAGTATTGAAATAGTAACTTTCATTAAAATTTTGAAAATCATTTGATGAGTATTAACAACATTTTCATAAGCCTTAAAAAGAGCTTATAAATTCACGTGTTGAATACAATAAGCTTGAATGGCATAAAACTCAAAATTACTCAAAACATGAAAACTTGAACTTTCATTAACTTAAAACGATTACATGACTTTTTAAAGTAATATTACAGAAATTAAATGACATAAAAACATTAAAAATAAAATTTAAAAACTAAACTACTCTTTTTTAAGCTTAGAAAAACCTAACTATTTATACAAAATGCTAAGCTGCAGGGTCTTGTGCTTGTTGTGTTTCTTTAGTGAGGAGATTCAAGTCTTCATCTAAGCCATCCAATTTGAGTACTCACCAAGCCTTTTGATCTAAACCCTTAATTTTTTGAACTAGTCCCACAACTGAATGAAAATTTCCTTAGGATTGCCTAACATGGAAAGATGGTTTTATTGGTTGGGTTTTGGGGTTTAGCTTTGTCGTGTTCAAGGAGGAAGGAAAAGTACAGAGGTGGGGGAATGAAGAATATACATGGCGGGTATTGATTTAAGGTTTGAGTCTTGGCAACTTTGGTCCCTGAAAGTGTATAACTTAATTACACCCACAGTCCCTCTTATGTTCATCGTTGGTCCTTGAGGTTGGTTGGATATTGCACCGTTAGTCCTTTTGGACCAACATTGTTAGTCTTAAGACTAACGTGTAAAAGGTGTAAAAGGGAATTGGTTAAATGGGTGTTAAATAGTTTAAAAAAGGTTTTTGGCTTATTGTTGG